>CAJNIZ010011748.1:0-10651 GCA_905231905.1 Symbiodinium pilosum | reverse complement strand
CCTTCCCTGCCTGACGTTGTGAGCAGTGCACAGCTGTTGACACCACGGGAACAGGCAACGCCACAGCTTTGTGGCACCGCGGCGGAGGCAGAGGAAAGATGCAAACACGGGCCTGGGCCTCCTTCCTGTGCAGGGGACCGCTTTCACAGGACGCCCTCTTCCGTTGCGGGCCAAACAGATAGGGCTGCGCTGCTTTGGAACACGTTCGAAGTGCTACTGCACTTAAATTTGACTTGGATCTGAATCACAGAAGAAAAGCTCACAGAGCCCGTGGCCTAAACAGGTTTCGGAGGCCCTACCCTCATTGTACATTTCGGGGCCCTGGAAATGCACAATCACCCCAGCTGAAAATGTACAACATCAGGTGGGCGCGGGGGCAATGGCCAGTCAGCATGAGAAGCTTCAAAACAGCCATGAGCAAGCAGTCAATGCTGCAAGCAAAGGCTTTGCTTCGGGGGAATGAGTTGGGGCTGGGGGCTGGGCATCGAACATACTGCCTCGTCGCGTCAGGTGCAGTGGAGGCTCAGGCTTTGTCGTCGTTTAGCCCTCGCCCGAAGGCTCAGGCTTTGTCGTCGTCTGGCCCTCGCCCACCAAGAAAAATGTACAATATAGGTACCCCTCGGTACATTTCGGCAACCGCACCCAGAATATGTAATTATCCCCACCTGGGTACGGGTAGGGTCATTGTACATTAGTTGGGTAGGGGCCCGCACATCCATGGGCACGGAATCTTGCTTGGTTGCAGACTCCTGGAAGACGGACCACTCAATGGCTCCCAACCGCAGGAAAATGGCTGAAAGGCAATGGTGCAGTGCAGATCCAATTTTGTGGAGGCGTGGCCTGACGAGCTGCGCAGCTCGTCATGATTGTACTTCCAGTGCCCTTCACAAGCAGCTTTCTGGAATTCAACACTACTTTGCCTTTGTGGGATCCGCTGTCCAGGCAAGCTGACACATCTGAAGCCCTCCTTGACCACGAGCGTGCTTTCAATCCATGAAAGGAACCCTGAAAGCTGAGTCCTGGGCGTCCGTAAGCTGCCATATCAAGCGTCAAGAACTTCAGCAAGCAAAATGTCCAACACATGAGGGCTGCCACACACGAGATCCCACAATGCTTAACAGGAGGAATCCTTGAACAATGCCGAAAGCTCACAGCTTCAAGTTTGTCCCCACCAGTCCGCCACAAAGACCGCGCACAGAGCATGCTGAATGAACATAAACCACCGCGCAGATTTTGCGAGGCAGGGGTCAGGGCCCAAGGGAAGCAACCATGTGTGAGTGCATTGCAGATGGCATCTCCGCCTCCAGCGCTTTTAAGCTTGGATGACCCAGAACATGACTCCCTGGTGCTTAGGAGGGAATGGGGGAATGGATTATAGGGATTATTCATAGGGATTATATAGGGGCTACTATACAGATCCATTCCCCCATTCCCTCCTCAGCACCAGGGAGATGACCTGGACTGGAAGGTAACCTATCAGCGCATCTATGCCATGGCCCATGCTGCGGCCTGCGTGGCCGTCCAGGAATGGGCAGGGGTATTCGGTCTAATGCGCTCTTGTGCGACACTGGTTTCACCTATCTTTGGAACCACTTCTGCAGCATTTCTGCAGTTCAAGAACTCTTTCACTTTCTGCTTTCGCACATCCGTCAATCTTCTTCATGGGCCCCTTGGGTATATCTTGCAAAAAGATGCGGGCTGCCTGCTAGAAATAAAGCTGCACAAATCGATCTTTAGATCAATCTCCACATGCTGTGCTCCATTCGGCCTTTTATCAAAGCTGAGGCTGCCATCGCCAGCGAAAATCCAGCCTCACTCCGACATGCATGACATGCAACAAACGCAGGCGATTTGCACAACCTCATAGCAGTCTCATGCACGAGCGTCCCTGCTTGGAGTGCAAAGCAGGGCTGCCTGTGCCTAGTGGCCAGGGTTTAGGGTTAAGGGATTCATTTTGGTTCTGGAAGCAGGATGGGCGCAAGACTGCCAGCGTTCGAGGCTGACGCGGCTGCTGCCGAAGATCTTTTTTACTTCCTACGTGGCGACACCCCTAAACCCCCAGCTCACTTTAGATCTGGCACAAAAATGGTTTTGAAAGCTGGCGCAGCAAAGAAGACTGCCTCGCAAAAACTGCTAGGAACTGGGGGCATGGGAAATCCGAGCAAACCTCCACCATGCCCTGACAAGAGTTTTGCAGGCTGGCGACTTGCATTTTGTAACAGCACCCGCATGGCTTTAAAGCCTGGACAAGGGTGCTGCAACAAAACACGCTAGAGCTTCTATTAGTCTATTCCTGCCATTTTCACATGACAACATATGTAAGGAGAGCTCTACAGTTCACTTTCATGTGGGTGTGGATTAGAGAAGGAAAATGTGCAACAGCCGGGCCCCCCTGTTGAACTCAGCTTGCCTGCCTCAATATGTGTTGATGTACCTGAGGGTACTGGGAGGGTCCTTGCGCATTGGCTAGGGCGGCTAGGGACCACAAAGACCTGCGAGATCGGGGTTCCAGCGTACATGAAGGGCATCCTCCCAGCAGGTGCTGGCGATGAGGAGGCTTTCTTATACATAACAAAACATGTAAGGAGAGCTCTACAGTTAACTTTCACGTGGATGTGGATTACAGAAGAAAAATGTACAATAGCCGGGCCCCCCTATTGAACTCAGCTTGCGTGCCCCCAATATGTGTTGATGTACCTGAGGGTACTGGGAGGGTCCTTGCGCATTGGCTAGGGCGGCTAGGGACCACAAAGACCTGCGAGATCGGGGTTCCAGCGTACATGAAGGGCATCCTCCCAACAGGTGCTGGCAATGAGGACGCTTTCTTATACATAACAAAACATGCAAGGATAGCTCAAGAGTGCGTTTTCATGTGGGTGTGGATTAAAGAAGAAAAATGTACAACAGGCCGGGCCCCCTGCCGAACTCAGCTTGCGTGCCCTCAATATGTGTTGATGTACCTGAGGGTACTGGGAGGGTCCTTGCGCATTGGCTAGGGCGGCTAGGGACCACAAAGACCTGAGAGGTCGGGGTTCCAGCGTACACCAAGGGCATCCTCCCAACAGGTGCTGGCGATGAGGACGCTTTCTTATACATAACAAAACATGCAAGGAGAGCTCTACAGTTAACTTTCACGTGAATGTGGATTAAAGAAGAAAAATGTACAACGGCCGGGCCCACCTGTTGAACTCAGCTTGCGTTCCCTCAATATGCGATGATGTACCTGAGGGTACTGGGAGGGTCCTTGTGCATTGGCTAGGGCAGCTAGGGGCCACAAAGACCTGTGAGGTCGGGGTTCCAGCGTACACGAAGGCCATCCTCCCAACAGGTGCTGGCGATCAGGACTCTGTCCTCTATGCCCTCAGCTGGGGACGCAATGTTGAATTCTTCGGGATATTGCCATGGCCCTTGCCACCAACTGCATGGTTTTGACGTAAGTCTCGAGCTCACAAAGTTACGCAACTGGGCAACATCCCTGGACCAGCAATGTGAAGACCATTTTCTGTGTCAGTACAGCAACTCCTGCTGGCGACTGAATGTCGCATGCCCAGCCTGCACAAAGTTAATCCGCGCACACCAAGAGGCGCAGAAATGGCTAGCTTCGCACAAGCTGCGCACGGGACAAAGATGCTCTGCTGCAACACTCAGGACATGCCGTCATCTTCCGCAAGGCTGTTCAGACCCCTCTGCACTCGGCGCCATACGGCTTCAAAATTTGCCCCACCCCTGGCAAGATCTATTGCTCAACCATAAGAATTGCACTGGCTGGTTTTGCAAGACGCTGGCGGCGGGGCAAATCCAAGCACACCTCCACCATGCTCTGACAAGAGTCTTGCAGGCTGGCGATTTGCATTTTGTAACAGCACCCACATGGCTTTAAAGCTTGGAAAAGGCTGCTGTGACAGAACACGCTGGAACTCATATTCCTACGATACTGCTCATTTTTACGAGACAAAACATGTAAGGAGAGCACTACAGTTAACTTTCACGTGGATGTGGATTAAAGAAGAAAAATGTACAACGGCCGGGCCCACCTGTTGAACTCAGCTTGGTGCCCTCAATATGCGTTGATGTACCTGAGGGTACTGGGAGGGTCCTTGTGCATTGGCTAGGGCACCTAGGGGCCACAAAGACCTGTGAGGTCGGGGTTCCAGCGTACACGAAGGCCATCCTCCCAACAGGTGCTGGCAATGAGGACTCTGTCCTCTATGCCCTCAGCTGGGGACGCAATGTTGAATTCTTCGAGATATTGCCATGGCCCTTGCCACCAACTGCATGGTTTTGACGTAAGTCTCGAGCTCACAAAGTTACGCAACTGGGCAACATCCGCGGACCAGCGATGTTTTGGCTTGGAACAGGCCGATGCACAAGCCGGGCACGAGAGAAAGATGCTCTGCTGCAACACTCAGGCCATCCCATCATCTTCTGCAAGGCTGCGACCCCCCTCTGCACGCAGCGCCTAGCAGTTGCAAAATCTTGCCATACTCCTGGCATCCTTTATTGCTCAACCATAAGAATTGCACTGGCTGGTTTTGCAAGACGCTGGCGGCGGGGCAAATCCAAGCACACCTCCACCATGCTCTGACAAGAGTTTTGCAGGCTAGCGACTTGCATTTTGTAACAGCACCCACATGGCTTTAAAGCTTGGACAAGGCTGCTGCGACAGAACATGCTGGAACTCATATTCCTACAATACTGCTCATTTTTACAAGACAGTAAGGAGAGCTCTACAGTTAACTTTCACGTGGATGTGGATTAAAGAAGAAAAATGTACAACGGCCGGGCCCCCCTGTTGAACTCAGCTTGGTGCCCTCAATATGCGTTGATGTACCTGAGGGTACTGGGAGTGTCCTTGTGCATTGGCTAGGGCACCTAGGGGCCACAAAGACCTGTGAGGTCGGGGTTCCAGCGTACACGAAGGCCATCCTCCCAACAGGTGCAATTCCTACGCTATGCTCATGTTTACGTGACAAAGCATCATGGCGGTCTCACGCACGAGGTAGTGCATGGCCGCCCTGGACACGGCACTCAGCAACGTGGAATCCAATGGTAATGCTGCTAGGCAGCTTGGGCAGTTTCTATCCGCGGCTTTGGGACAGCGGCCTGTGTGCATGCGACAAGATCCTGCTGCCCTCGCTATGCGCAAGCAACGCTCGTGTGACACACATCTACTCTCTGTGCTGGGGCCAGATAGCTGGCGGGGTACGGCGGGCAACGGTTTGAAGGGTCTCTCCGCCACAGGAACGAATTGAGGCTATCAAGGCACCACGACCGTGCGCAGCCTGCTTGGAGCAATAGCTTGCAGCAAAGTTGGGGTGCTCTTGCCCAGTAGCCTCGTGGTTAGGACACTGCGACTACTACCAGCAAGCTGGCCATGAGGCAAGCTTTATGCCTTGCATACAACGTTCTGGGCTTGCGCAAGTTGGCATTGCCAGCATTCAGAGCTCAGCAGCTGTGATGCTGAGTAAGCATGGGGCAAAGGAGTTTGCGGGAGAGCCTGCTTTGTCTTCAAGGCTATGCTGCAATCCTTCTGGCCCCTGCTATGCAAACTGCCGCTTTCAACAGACCAGCGGTGCGAAGATTTTCTGCCGTGTTCTGCAAGCAACCGCTGGCAAGCTGGTTGAACACTCGGCTTGCACAAACCTGAGCCCCAAAATCAAGTGTGCAGAAATGGCTGGCTCCATGCATCCTGGCACTGCAAATGGTTTCTAGCAGACAGACGGCTCAAAGGCAACCATCCGCCGCCAGAAGCTGGCTACCAAGTCTGCAGCAGTAAACCTGTTCTAGAACTGTACGATCGATGGCACACGCTTTAACAGTCAAAGGAATCAAGCATGCAGCATGCCTTAATTCTAAGTCTTCGGCTGCCATGTTGCATTTCGCGCTCCGCTGGAAATGTTCACAACCAACCTGACCCAAAACCCCGCATTTAATCAGTAACGTGCAGTTTAAAATTCAATGCAGCATAATTGACGGCGATTGCGCAACAACACGGATGAAAACAAGGAAGAGCTGAGACTGGCCGACGGACCGTCAAGAACGGAACGAAGGTCTCGACAAGTGTCCCAAATCTGTGCGAACGCAGCATCTTCAACACCGCATGTGCCATGCAAGCCTCTCCATCACGAGCAGCTGGGCTCACAAAATACGAATATGTTTTGCGCAAGCAACGCTCGTGTGACACACATCTACTCTCTGTGCTGGGGCCAGATAGCTGGCGGGGTACGGCGGGCAACGGTTTGAAGGGTCTCTCCTCCACCGGAACGAAGTGAGGCTATCAACGCAATTGCAAGACGTTGAACGTTCACAGGAGCCCTGACACCAGAGGCGTGGGAGTGCAGGCCAGTGCTAAGATCGGGCATGCTGAGTCCTGCAGGGCTGCATCCGCCTTTAAACCTGCACGGTATATGATGCCATATGCTACATGGCCTTGCATCAAGCATTCACGGGAAATCAAGCCTGCAGCATGCATGACACGGTGAATCCAACGCGGGATACTACACGGCATACCCTTCCTAGCCATGCATCGCGGCTCTGACGTAATGCGTTGACAGCGATCGCTCAACAGCAAGGATGATGAAGACTTGCAAGAGCTGGCCGAGGGGCCCTGACCATTAACGACAGAACCAAGATCTCGACGACCGCTCCCCAACCACGCAAACAGAGGATTTCTAGAATTGCATCACAAGCAGCCGCTCCCAAAGGGCATGAATGTTTGCCCTTGAAACGCCAGACCGTTGGTAGGATAGCACGCATTGCGCGGGTATGGGTATGTTTGTTAACTCTAAACCATGCAATACCTTCACAGGAGCCCTGGGAGCTCGAAGGACGTGGTACCCAAACCTGGCAAAAGTACAGGGGTATCCAGTTCATGCAGTTGGTTACAGGTTGGAGCTGCTCAGCTTAAGGATGTCTACAAATGCTCCTCACAGAGTCCAGGGGATCGAGGGAAGGGGCACAGACTCTGTGTATTACAACATTCCCACTTGAAGTGCCCAAAACCATGTCACAGAGTGGCTGGCCTAGGCGCTTTAATGAGCAGTATCTAAGAGGGCTGTCTAAGTTGGTTTGAGGCAGAAATGGTCTGGAATGGTCTCGCAACTATCGTAGAGGATTCCAATCCCTTGGGACAATACAGAACACGACCTGGACGGGGTGGAACATAACCTATGTCACAGAGACACATGCTGCCCCTCCATTGCTTAGCATCAAGCATTCGGGGAATAGAGCCTGGAGCATGCATGATGCCGTCACAAATCAAAATCCTTGGCCATGTTGCGATGTTGCATTTTGCTCCCTGCTGAACACGTTCGCAGACAACCGGCTCCAACAGCGAGCATTTATGGTGTAAAGTTCAATGCAGCATAATTGACGGCGATTGGGCAACAACACTGATGAAAGCAAGCAAGAGCTGCGACGGGCCGACGGACCGTCAAGAACGGAACGAAGGTCTCCACAAGTACCCCAAATCTGTGCGAACGCAGCATCTTCAGCACCGCATGTGCCATGCCGGCCTCTTCATCACGAGCAGCTGGGCTCACAAAATACAAATATGTTTTGCGAAAGCAACGCTCGTTTGACACACATCTACTCTCTGTGCTGGGGCCAGATGGCTGGTGGGGTACGGCGGGCAACGGTTTGAAGGGTATCTCCGCCACCGGAACGAAGTGAGGCTATCAGGGCACCAAGACCGTGCGCAGCCTGCTTGGAGCAACCGCTGGCAAGCTGGTTGAACACTCGGCTTGCACAAACCTGAGCCCCAAAATCAAATGTGCAGAAATGGCTGGCTCCATGCATCCTGGCACTGCAAATGGTTTCTAGCAGACAGACGGCTCAAAGGCAACCATCCGCCGCCAGAAGCTGGCTACCAAGTCTGCAGCAGTAAACCTGTTCTGCACTCTGCTCCACCCGAAGTACATCCAATTTTGTGGACCGGCCGCGCAGCTCATCAGCCTGCAGCTACCAACACCTGACGCGAACAACTAGCTCCTGCATGTAGAACGATTCACTCCGCTCCGTGCTATTATGCCATCGGATTTCGGCAGTTCAGCTCAGGAAGCGGAGACTCCGCATCAGCGAGTGCCCCCCTCGCCAACCAACACTGCTTACTTGCGAAAACCCTGCTTTGCAATAAGGCTTGCGGCACACCTTGGGCAAAGGAATGACGATTTGGAAGGCTCATGCAGCGTGGCAGGCAACCATGCGGACAAGCCCACACTGCAATTCTGCTTGCTGC
Organism: Symbiodinium pilosum; assembly: GCA_905231905.1. NCBI lineage: Eukaryota > Dinophyceae > Suessiales > Symbiodiniaceae > Symbiodinium > Symbiodinium pilosum. The sequence continues at coordinate 2,415 of CAJNIZ010011748.1, read as the reverse complement.
CCCCCGCTATGCAAAACCGTGCCACGCATGCGACCGCTGTCGGCAGCCTGACCCAACACCCAGCATTTAAAGAGTGAAGTTCAATGTAAAACTCAATGCAGCACATTGGACTGAGCTAAAGGGCGGCAACAGCCCTGATGAAAACGAGCTGAGACAGGTCGGACCACCATCAAGAACTGAAGGAAGGTCTCGACAAGTACCCCCAAACTGCGCGAACGCATCAATTGCAGCACCGCATGCGCAATGCCAGCCTGTCCATCACGAGCAGCTGGGCTCACAGTGTACGAGTGCGCAGTGCGACAGCAACGCTCGTGTGAGACACATCTGTTCTGTGCGGGGGCCAGACTGCTGGCACCTCTAGAACTGTACGATCGATGGCACGCGCTTTGACAGTCAAAGGAATCAAGCATGCAGCATGCCTTAATTCTAAGTCTTCGGCTGCCATGTTGCGGCACACCTTGGATTCCTGTGCAAGGGCGGCGGGTTAGACGAGACCTGGCTGCGGGAGTCTGGTGCGCACGCTAGCTCGAGAACAGTAAAACGTGGTCGTTCTTATGGCAATCTTGTATGGCACGTGGGGGGCTTGCGGCTGCAGGTGTCTCCTATGTCAGGCTGCATAAGTCAATGAGCTCATGGTCAAGACGCCGGTTGGGCAGACCTTTGCGAACTTGCATCAGCTCAACTTCTGAAAAGGCGGTCAAATTCGGGCATCGCACATTTTGCTTCCTGCAGCTGGATGACAACAGTCAAACACTGCATGGTGGAGCAGCAGCAGGCTGTTTCCTGCACCCCCTGGAAGCAGTGTCTGCTGTCACTGGATTGTCCAAAGCTGCTGAGGTCGCCTAAATGATGCATGCCGCCTGTGCCCATGGCGGCCCGCGTTGACAATGGCGTCAATTACGTGATCGGCAGACAGTCAATGTTCAGCCCGGTCTTGGGAAAGGTGCAGATGAGAGCGCGCTCGGGTCTGCGAATGCCACGACATGGTTCTACAAACTCCATGGTGGGCATTTCCTTCCCCCTGGCTAGGATTACCTTCAATGAATTTCGCTATCACACAGTTCAGTTTTACATGACAGAACATGTGATGAGAGCACTCTTTCGGAACAGGGGCCCTGCAACCGGATACGAAGCATCCATGCACTGGTAGGGATGCGCACAAACTGGTGCAGATGGGCGTTGCCAGGATGCAGGGCTCAGGCCTGAAGCTGAGCCCCGCCCAGGAAGAGAAAAGAAACAAACCTGGGATGCTACCCTGGGGATTTCCGGACAGATGCAGCTGCGGGACAGGCTGCGCGACGTGGTGCTACGGCTGCGGCTGGAACTCTGAAAGCTGAAGCCTTGGAGTGTGGGCAAGAGCTGCCAGAGCTAGAGCTGCGATCGCGGTTGCTGAGCCCTGAAACACGTGCGGCTGCATCCAGCGCGAAGCCCTGCAAGCCCTTCAGCATCCACCACATCAGACCTTCAAGACATGAAGTCAATGTGCCATGCAGTGGCTTATGCCATGCATGTGTCAAATGCCATTCTGCCGCAAACAGCTGGCTCCGCGAAATCCTGAACCCGTCACAAACTTTTGCGGAGCGTCTGTGAAGGCACGGGCAGGGGCCAGAGAGTTCTCTGTTGCAACGCTTCTGCAGCATTTATGCAAATCAAGAACTACTTTGCTTTCGCAAATTCTCATATCTCAGTCATGGGCCCCTTGCGGTTCTTTCACAGCATGTCTTGCAAATAGATACCCGACTGATTGACATAAATCTGCAGATATGGACCTTTAGATCAATCTCCACATGTTGTGCATCATACGAACATTTATCACAGCTGAGGCTGCCAGCGCGAACGGAAATCGAGCCTGGCTCCTGCACGCATGACACACAACAAACACAGGCAATCTGCAAAACCTCATAGCAGTCTCACGCAGGAGCGTGCCTGCTTGGACTGCAAAACAGGGCTGCCTTTGCCCAGTGGCCAGGGATTCAGAGATTAGGGATTTGGGGTTTAGGCACTTGCTGCACGGTTTTCTGGTCCGCACACGGCCATTAGCCCTGGCAGCTGGCCGGCCATGCAGCGACGGAGCATGCTGCACTCTACAGTGCAAACTGGCACTGTGTAATAAAGCCTGCAGGGCTGTAAAGCCTGGGTTCACGTTCATGCGGATGTGGATTAAAGAAGAAAAATGTACAACAGCTGGGACCCCGTGCAAGATTCAGCTTGTGTGCCCTCGATATGTGTTGATGTACCTGAGGGAAGGACGTGGCGCTTGAGAGCAAACAAAGCCCGCGAGAGACGTCCCGCTGCAAAAGCACCTGGGGACTAATGGTGTTGCTACCCCAGCTGCGAACTTCGTGCAGCGCACTGACTGCGATCGGACAACAGGGAGGATGAAGACTCCGAAGAGCTGACAGGGGGCCGTCAACC
>CAJNIZ010011747.1:91496-102462 GCA_905231905.1 Symbiodinium pilosum | reverse complement strand
GCCGATTGGGCGTCCGGAGCAAAAGCTGAGAAGTTTAGGCTTTAGGGTTTAGGGGTTTAGGGGTTTAGGGTTTAGGGGTTTAGGGTTTAGGGGTTTAGGGTTTGGTTTAGGGTTTAGGGGTTTAAGATTTGGGGATTTAAGGTTTGGGTTTCAAGCACAGACCCTTTTGTCTAAAAGCATACGTATAATCAGGGCAAAAGCCAACAAGTTTAGGGTGTAGGGTTTAAGGTGTCAAAGAAGAAGCACGGTCACCTTTTTTGTCTAAAAAGTACCGAGCACTCCGCAGGATAGAAACCCAAAATCTGGTAACAAGCAGAGAATTCACCCTTCAACCCCAAAAAAACCAAAGCCTTAGCAACTCGGTTCCAAAATTTGTGAAGGCATTCATACTCGGTAGTGAAGGATTTTGGTACACCCAACCCCTGAAATCAGGACCAGATAACCACCATCAGTAAGTCAAGCTGGCTTCGCAGAGGCAGCTGTGCGACGCATGCTTTTCGCGTTGACGCTGCACTGCGTCGGCACGTAATCAAGTCGTGTCTCTACTTCCCAGACCCCGGGGAAGACCCAAAAGGTAGAAGTCTTCAAATCAGCTTGTTCAGTGTTTAGGGTCTGGCTTGCCGGTGCTGAGGGGGGACCGCAAGCGCAGAACGGTCGTATATAGGGTTATCAAAAGGATTTTACCAGGATTCACTCCCTCACGCTCCCTTCAGCACCAGTTGGAGTCTGGTACTGGCTGAACAAAGAAAGAAAGATCATCCTGTATCAACAATGCCATTCATTTCACTAAATACAATAATATGACTGTATGAGCTATGGTCCAGACTCCTAGTATCCCCCTTAATAAGCCCTATAGTAGTCCCCTATATAATCCCCTATATAACCCCTCTAAGGAGTTTAGACTATGGCTCATATAGCTGGCTAGAATGTGCACATTTTCTTATCTCGCAGGGTCTACTGTCGGGATCTTCCCAGGGGTCCGCGTTATCTCTCTGCGTTTTGCATAGAGAGACTTCGGCGGAGCCGAACCAGTTGGATTTGATGATCCGCTCCCCATAATACTGGAGCCCCCAACCCCCTACTTGAAGATTGGGTAGAACATGAAACACAAGTGTTCCCTATAATAGCAACTTTAGGGGGATACAGGTTCTCGCCTAATTCTAAGCAGAGTCTATGGCTTCAGGGCTTAGGGAACCAGACCCAGACCCGCGGTCGAGCGGAATACTCAACTAAGCAACTGTTGTTCCCTAGACCCTACACCCTAGACCCTAGACCCTAAACCCTTGATTAGGGGGAGACGGCTAGTGTCATTTGCTCATGCAGACTCCCTTGCTGGTATCTGTAGGCACGGGCAGACTTTGCTTGCCTGAGGCCAACCGCCAGTCCTAGGCTTGTGGCTTGGGCTTGGGGTTTAGGATTTCGGGTTTAGGGAGTGGGGTTGAGGATTTAGGGTTCGGTGCTTGGGTTTTAGGGAGTGGGGTTGATGGTTTAGGTTTTTAAGTTTGGGGTTTAGGGTTTGAGGTTTAGGGTTTGGGGTTCAGGGTTTGACTCGAAACTATTGAGCCAGGATTCGGAACCCTATACTCTTAACCCAGGTTCTAGAGCTTCATGTTGGACAGTGTTTAGTAAAGCGTTTCGGAATAGAGCGAGCTTTCGGCCAAACGGAATAGCAAAAAGGGTACGGAATAGATTTAACTTTTGTCCCGTACAGAATAATATCAAGGCAGAAGTGCAGTAAGTGCATGCTCTGAACTAGAAACGCAAGAGTCCTGCCTACGTCACTTTTCGGGTGGCGGACGCGGTAGTGGCTTAGGCCTGTAAGTGTTAGTTCTGGCCTCAATCAATGCATTGGATTACAGCGACGCTTTTGGATTCCCATCCAGAGTCCTCCCTTCTTAAGGACCCCCAAAAGAACTTTTCCCTTATTATGTAGAATCCTAGTTGTTTGGAAGGGCTTGATCAAAACTCCGTAGAATCTTGGGGCGTCGCAGTCTAGCTTTCAGCCCCTCATGACAAGGTCATATGGGCTCCAAACCAACTACACCCAGTAACCACTCCACGGGCTTCTCCCTTCGTCGGGCTATTCTCTTCAGAGTCAACCAAGGCGAATGAACCTTCCGGGGTTAGTATAGGGGGGTTAGAAGAACACCTTTAACCCTAAGCTCTAAACCCGAAAAACCTAAACCGTAGACCCTAAGCCTTATTCTCAAAGTTCGTTCCCACACAACAGGCTGAGGTACAGGACTCCTTTGCAAAAAGTATGGTCCCCTACATACCAGCCCTTCCGTCCAAACTAGCGTCCTTTACTGGAAGATAAGTTCCCCCGGGCAGTTCTTTTGACTAGAAGTAACAGACATGAAAAACTACTTTTAGGGTTTTGCGTTTAGGGTTTCATGGAAAGCCTATCAAGGACAGTTCCAAGTGAGTAGTTGCCAGGTGGGTACCCCCAAATATGGCCAATACAATGTTCGGATATTGGACATGTGGGCATGGTCTATGCGGGCCTCCTATGTGGGTACCCACGGAATAACTATCCAAGTGGAAATCTCATGGTGCCCATGTGACTCACACGAGACTGGCTCGCTCACTCACTCACTGAAAATCCCTTTGGTTCCCAAGGTGGAAATTTCAAGGAAAACCCTAAACCCTATAAACCCTAAACCCTAACTTCTGCGATCACCTCAGGGTTGAACCTCTAGGGTCTAGGGTCTCGGGTATAGGGTTCAAGGTTCGAGGCCCTGGGTTGTCAACCCCCAGCCCCAAACCATATACCGTGTGTCTTTCCCGCCTTTGCTTTCCACCGGTCAGGCAGTAAGTAAGAGGCTATCTGGCTAAAGCTTCAAGTTTTACGGCTCCAGGCTTCAGATCTCAGGTTCAAAGCTTAGGATATCAGGCTTATTTTTAATGACGTTGGTATCTATAGGTAAAGGCGCTACTCCTATGGCCATAAACACTATAAACCTGGAAGGATCTAAACCCTACTTAAACCCTAACTAAAAAAAAAAAACGTAGGCCTTAGATCCTACACCCTGAACCCCATACCCTAATTCATGAACCCTAAGCCAGAAAAGCCTTTGAAACCGAATCCTGAATCCTAAACCCTAAACTCTGAAACCCTGAAACCCTAGACCCTAAATCAGGAGCCCTAACCCGGAAAAACCCAACCCAAATTCGGAACCCTAAACCCCAACCGTATATTCCCTCTAAGTAGATTCAATAAGGGAATGGCCAATATTGTAATAAGATCCCATATACCCATATTCTATCTTCTTCTAGGTGGCTATAAACCTGAAGCCTAGACCATAAGACCTAAACCCTAAACCCTACATCCTAAACCCTAAACCCCGAACCCTACACCTGAAATCCTGAATCCTAAACCCTAAATCCTAAACTGTGGCCGGGCAGCCTGGAACCCCGCGATCAGCCACCCTGACAGTCCCAGAAGCAGCAGCTTCGTCGTGCCTCTGCGGGTTAAGGACTTATAATTGTTGAAGCTACTATAGGGACTATATCATATAGGGGCTATATAGGGATAATGTAAAAGAAAATGGAAACTACTATAATTGGGTTATATAAGGTTATAGGTTAAGGATTTTGGAGGAGTAAGGTAACGTAGAAGCCAACTATTTGCGGGTTCTGACATAGAGTTTAGTTAGGCTTTAAGGCGTTTGGGGTTTGGAGTTTAGGGGTTTAGGATTTAGGGTTTGGAGGTTGGGTGTGCAACACACTAGCATGCGCCAGCGCAGCTTAGCTGTTGAGGCATCAACCACCCAAACAGTTCTCAGGTTGCGACTAGAGCACCTCCCCGCAAAAAAGGCCTAGCACGGGTCTTGTGCACCTGCAAGTGCCAGTGTGGGATCATAAATGTGTAAATTCTGGAGGCCAGGCAAACAGAAAGACTTACTCTAACCCCTATAACCCCTAACAAACTATACTATACTAGAATATATTATAATATACTATAATATACTATATACCATAATAATATACTACTAAACCCTAAGCGGCAGAGCAAGCAGATATGGCGATCGAACAGCACGCTTCGCTCGCGCTCCATGGCCGCTTGGTCTCGGCCAGCCGCCTGTCGAAACCCGACGCTCAACATCGGCCGCGCATGGAAGGCGCGCGTCGCTTGCTGCCGCATGCTGCCACGGCATCAGAAGCCCATAGTTGCCATATAGCTTTAATCATAAGGTTTAAGAACGCATCAGAGATATGGAAAGACAAAAATAGCGCTATAATGGCTACCAAGTGATACAAGTTCTATAATAATGTTTTACCAGTCTCGGTTAGGTTGAAGGCTCCGTCATGAGGCGTGAGGGCTTATGACCTGGAGATCGAATTGCCGACCCTCCCCCAAATAAACCCTAAACCCTAAACCCCTAAACCCTAAACCCTAAACCCCTAAACCCCTAAACCCTAAACCCTAAACCCCAAACCCTAAACCCCAAACTAAGCTGGAACCTGAAAAGGAGCCCTATATAGTAGTTTCCCAAAATTAGGGGTAAAGGGGTATATAGGGGTTATATAGGGATAATGGAAAATAAAATGGAAACTACTATTTAAGGTGTAGGGTTTAGGGTTTGGGGTTTCCTAAAATTAGGGGTACCATTTTAGGGGTCCCCATGATAAGGACTATAGTATTTTGGGGGGTCTATATTGGGGTTCCCTTTTTTTGGGAAACTACCATATGGGCCTTTGTCTAAACTCCTGGTATCCCCCCTAAATAACTCAAATAGTAGTCCCCTGTATAGTTGCGGATAGAAGCCCCTTTCAAGGAGTTTATTAGACTATGGCTCCTATAGACTCCTTTCAAAGGGGCGCATCTGCAGGTTCCGTGTTAGTTTTGGGGAAGATATCAAACTTTGGGACCTTTCAGCCTGGAGCCCTCCAAGGACGCTGGGAGTAGTGAGTCCTGCGGAGGGTGGTTCAAGGGGGGTAGGTAACCTAGTGGGATTATTCCCCTATACTCCCTAAGCTTCCCTTAATTATCCCATAACCTAAGTAGAAGAGACCTTGAAGAAGGCCTCCTTTAAGCGAGCAAAGGTTTAGGGTTTAGGGTTAAGGGTTTAGGGTTTGAGGTTTAGGGTTTAAGGTTTAGGGTTTAGGGTTTAGGGTTTAGGGTTTAGGGTTTAGGGTTTAGGGGGACTGTTTCGCAAAGAGTTTCACAGCGCGTGACAATTGGAAATGGAGACCTAATGAGACCTATCTCCGTGTGATTGGCTAGGCCACCTACCGACCATGCCACCAATGAAGAGCACTTTCCTACCTCATCACGCAAACATCATGTACCAAGGAGATTTCGGTACCCCCAAACCCTACTTTCAAAAACACGAATCTTATACCAGTCATATGATAGTCACAGGGTCCTTACCTTCAGTGTTGGGATTACCAAAATCCCCCTTGTTAACCTCATCACAACAAAACCGTGAGCACTCTCGAAATTGAGTGTCGAGCAATCTTAATCCACAATGACACATAAACCCCAATTTTGTCACTTTTTGGGCGGGAATTCCAGCATAGATCGAAGAAAACATGGTAGACTGTCTAGGCAACCATGAGCTATGCTTCCTCCCTTATGATTCCACACCCCCATTTGGGGGGTGAAGCGGATCATACGTCAAACCCCCAAGACTGACGAAATTTGTTGCTGAAACTATCAACTCTACAACACCCCACGTGAGCCCTGGACTAAATTTGCAGTACATCCCTTAAATAGGTCCCCCTATACCTGAAAACCCCTATAGGTCCCCCCCAACCTAAACTTAGTCCGTAGCTCATGTGTGGTCGTGAAACTGAGGGTTCCTGTTGAACGAACCACAGCTGTAGCAACCTACGGATTTAGGGATTAGGGTCTAAGGTTTAGGGCTTAAGGTTTCCTAAGATTAGGGGTGCCATTTTGGGGGGGCGGGAGGTTCACCCAAAAGATTGCGGATTGTAGGAACCTGAAACCGGAAGCTATACCTATTTAGGGTCAATCCACCACCCAGTACTGGGTGCCACAAGGGATTATTATAGGTGTATTTGGGCTCTTAAGGAGCTATTACAAAGGTTTAGGGTTTAGGGTTTAGGGGGGGATTGACCTAATGAATACCTACCCAGATACTTACTCAGCTTAAGACACCGCGCAAGGCCTGGACCCTAAAACCATAGTTTAGGGGTTTAGGGTTTAGGGTTTAGGGTTTATACCCTAAGCCCTAAATCATTTACCCTGGCTTTCCCTGTCGCCCTTCACTAGGGTTATGTAAATACATTTGCAGAAGGTAATTGAGGCTAAGTGGGGGGAATACGGTAAAGGAGGAGTAGTTCGAGAACCGATGACTCTACACCCTATACCCTAAACCCTACACGTTGACTAGTCCATCTGCAGCCAAATGTCAAGGAAAACGGTCTGCTCATGGGCCTGCTAAGTGTCAAGCTTTTTTGCTGGAATGCCAACCCGGGGCTTAGGGTTTCAAAGGCCAAAGGCTTGGTTTAGGGTTTCGGGTTTAGGGGGTTCAGGATTTAGGGCTTAGGGCTTAGGGTTTCCAGGGTTGAGTGTTTCAGGGTATCAGGGTTTAGGGCCGAAGGTTGTAAAGATTCGCCAGCGCACTCGTAACCTCTAAAAGTAAGGCGTGCAATAGCAGCAGCTCTTCCGAAACCTACTAAGTCCCCTGACCCTCCAAGTAGGGTTTAGGGCTGAAGGTTGCAAATCTCTGAAGGCTGCAATTTGCTTGGACCTGGAGTCTCAACATCGCACAATTTTGCACGTTATGCTTGTTACATATAAGGGAAGCCGGTAGGGACCCTTGAGATATATGGTAGTTTCTCAAAATAGGGGGACCCCAATATAGACCCTAATATACTATAATCCTTATTATGGGGACCCCCAAAAAGGTACCCCTAATTTTGGTAAACCCCATATGAGTGACTATAGCGGCATTTGGGGGAGCGCTTATTTAGGATTATACAGGGGCTTGTTTGAAGAACCTCGCACGTGCCTACAGTTTTCTGAGCTTTGGATCCTGACTCCGGCTACTGATGCTGCTACTGATTCGGGTTTAGGGTTTAGGGATTAGGGTTTAGGATTAAGGGATTAGGGTTTAGGGATTAGGGTTTAGGATTAAGGGATTAGGGTTTAGGGATTAGGGTTTAAGGTTTAGGGTTTAGGGATTCACAAAAACCAAAGAACAAGGTGGTGCTTGCTTGTCCCATGGTTTAGCGCTGAGGGTGTAAGGCGTTTGGGGTTCAGGGTGTTGGGGTTCAGGGTGTTTTTGGTGAGCTAAATCGGGGTTTCAATAGTGGCGTCTGCTTTAGAGGGTCTATATCAAAGGATCTCATGTTTCCCTCGTGCATCTCGTGAGTGGGAAGCTCTCATCTTGCCAGTGGGCTACAGCCTAAACTCCTAGTATCCCCCTTAATAACCCCTATAAGACTCCCCTTTGTAATCCCCTGTACGACGACACCATCCAGGAGTTTAGACCCTAAACCCTAATTAAATCCTATGAAACCCCCTTCAAGGAGTTTAGACTATACTTCGAATGGTTCAGGACTTGGGTTGCCTTCAGGTCAACCCTAAAACCCTAAACCCTAAAACCCCAAACCCGAAACCCTGAAATCCTAAAACCCTAAACCCTAAACCCTAAATGGGGTTGCCAGGTCATCCCTGAACTCACTTCAGCTTTATCTCCTGTCCGAGCAAATGAGAGGGTTTGGGGTTTAGGAATCCCATTGACCCAAAAGCGTTTAAGTGCTAAAAACCTTAAACCTTCGGTACTGCCCCCACAGAAACAGGCTATATTAGGGGTCCTATTAATACATATAGCCATATTCTAGTTATTATCCAACTGTTACTGAGGGGTGGCAGTATCCAACCTAAACCCCTGGTGCGAATACGTATTCTAGCGCGCAATAAAACCCCAAGACCAAGATCCTGAACCCCGAATCCTAAACCTTCCATCCCTGAACCCTAAACCCTAAATCCTAAACCTTCAACCCCTAAACCCTAAACCCTAGTACCCTCAGAAACCCTCCAGTTTCTCTCTCCCCCCCAAACCGTAAACCCTAAACCCCCCCAAAAAAAGGTGCCCCTGTCCTCGATTTCGATGTGGAAGGGCTCCGGCTTCGGTGGCGGCACCCTCAAGAGGTCATGCTGCCTCCTCAGCTAAGTAGCGGTTTAGGGTTTAGAGTTTAGGGTTCAGGATTTAAGGTTTAGGATTTAGGGTTGGTTGAACCTAGTAAGATTATATTCCTTGTACAAGATACTATACTCTAAAAGGAGAATATAATCTTACTCTATATTGGGTATCATAGTATCCCCAAAAAAATACTACTCAGCTATTCCGGGAATGTGCATTTAAGGTTTACGGGTTGAGGTTTAGGGTATAGGGTACGTAGCCCCCCTTAAGTAGACAGAATATGGCTTTCGGTAATATAATAAGATCCCCATATACTCCATATTCTATCTACTTAAGGGGGACTATAGGGTTTTGAGGTGGAGGTTTCGGCCATGCTGCCTCCTCAGCTATTTCCAAGGTTTACAGAATTGGGAGTTAAGGTTCAGGGTTGAGGTAGGGTAAGAGGTCGTGATGCCTCGGTGGGTTAGGGCCTAAAACAAAAAACCCTATAGTCCCCCTTGAGTAGATCAAATATGGGGTATATGGGGATATTCTTATAATATACCCACAGCCATGTTCTATCTACTTAAGGGGGACTATACACCGTAGGGTTTAGGTATGTAGGATTTAGAGACTGGAGATGCAGGGACTCGGGAGAGAAGGCTGCCTCAGCTGTGGTTAGGGCTTAAGGAAATTTGGGCGTAGGGGGAGCTGAAAGCTTGACGGGGCAATGTAGAGCTTATGTGAATTTAGGGTTTTCCGGGCAGTAAGTACTTCTGAGACATTAGCGTCTTCGTTTTCGAGTTCTAGCATGTGTGCATGTTGTCATATGAGGCATTGTCTAACTGCTAGTATCCCGCATGATATCTTCTATATAACCCACCTTTGAGGGGTTTAGATTATGGCTCATATTTTGTCACTAGTTTTCCGACTGCTGATCCAGCTGACATGCACTTCGCGCGAGCAGGGTCCTACCAGCCTTGACCACATCAGGAAGTCTGCAAGCGCATAACGGCTAGAGGGACATTTGCCAACACGACTTTCATTTGTTGCGGGCTCGTCGCGAAACCAAACACTCAGCATGCACATTTTTGGTTCCATATCCTGAAAGCATTGGTCCCGCGTTTTCAGGGCTCCTCATAACCGCGCTTAAACGATAGCACCATGCACCATATTTGCCCTGTATTTTCCAGGCTTTGGTTGTTGGGTTTAAGGTTTAGAACTCAAGGATTTGAGTTGAGGATTCTGGGGCATGTTAGCATGTGGCATCCGTTTCGGATTTGGATTCTGGGGTTTAAGGTTTACCCTCCCCCATATCAACATCAAACCCCAAAAGAGGCTTGACAGAGACCGGAGTCCTTCAAAACAAGGGCTGTCTGACACCTGTCTAAGTCTGTGGAAGCATCGAAGCAGCGGAATGTCGAAAAAAGAACAAGTCAAGAGCACAACATGCCTCATATAGTAAGACAATCCTTGCACAGACCCCTTGAGCAGAAAGAACGGACCCACACCCTAAACCCTAAACCCTACCCACCAAACACTAAACCCTAGACCCTACACCCTAAAACCCTACACCCTAAACCCTAAACCCTATAATTACCCTAAGTTCACCCTCCAGAAGTTCCCTCTCTGATGACTGGCCCATCTTCTTGACGGGTAAGGAGTCACTTTAATGCGGGTTTAGAGCTTCGGGGAAATGAAGGTGCAAGGTGTGGGGTTTGGGGATAGGGGTATATAGGGGTATATAGGGGTAAAGCGGGATATAGAGGGTTACATACTGCAGAGGAGAGCACTGCTCATAACTTGACAGTTGTCCTACCTAGCCTTCCACAAACTAACATGGAACTCTGAGCCCTAAACCGTAGGCCCATTTGGGGTTCCATGTTACCAGTTCCCGGTGTAGCTTCCGCTCGTGCCGAGTCGCAGTTCCGAGGTCAGGGAGCTCGAAGGTAGCCTGCCATTGCCATATGAGCCGTAGTCTAAACTCCCAGTATCCCCCTTAATATCCCCTGTAGTAGTCCCCTATATAATCCCCTGTATATCCCCCCTATAAGGAGTTTAGACCATGGCTCATATGTTTCCCAAAATTAGGGGGTACCATTTTGAGGGTTCCCTTAAAAAGAATTTATTGGGGTCTACATTGGGGTCCCCCAATTTATGGAAACTATGATTTAGGGTTTGGGGTCCAAGGTTTAGGGCTTCACCAATAATAATGGAGAATAAGACAGACAAGAAAATCCAAAAAAACGAATGGCAACTGGGGGTCACGGTCTAAGCCGTAAGATTTCAGGTTTAGGGCTTAGGATTTAGCACGCAGAGCTTAGGGTTTCGGGCGTAGGGCTTAGGGTCAGGATTTGGGATCCAAGGCTTTACCAAAAAAAGACTCCGAAGTTTAGGCTTCGGGGTGTGGGGCGCGGGGCTGCAATTGGGCGAGACGGCCTGGTCTGCTCGAACATCACCACCTGCCGGTCATCTTCGCACACTGTTATTTGTTACAATCTGAGCTCAAATCCAAACTCCCAGTACCCCCCTTAATAGTCTCGATAATGGTCCCCTATATAAGCCCACATCACAGTTACTAGCCCTAAGTATCTTTAAATCACTTTGACGTCGGGGGAACCTTGGGGGTAGTGTATGGGAGAAATAGGGGAATCCACACAACCATGCCGCAACAAGTCCTGGATGATTTCCCTGCGCGGAATAGACATGACAGCACTAACTCAGGACGTTCAACCCATCCCGTAGGTGGACCCCCCACCCAGTAATAGTGACTATAAGGGATAATGATAATTATATTAGGGTCCTCTTATAGTCCTACTATACCACTATTACAGGGTGGGGGGTCCTCCTAACACATCCCCATGTTTGGG
>CAJNIZ010011747.1:72071-87302 GCA_905231905.1 Symbiodinium pilosum | reverse complement strand
TAAACCCCTAAACCCTAAACAGGCCTGCGGGACGTGGTAGGATGCCAAGATGTTCTCAGCCTTGCAGGACGCTGCTTAAAGCTGGGTTGCTGTTAAGGAACTTAAATTAAGTTACCAGAATGGGTTTACGGTTTAGGGTTTAGGGTTACCATAATGGGTATATATAATAAATAGAAGGGTTTCCCCAATATAGTAACTTAATGTAAGTTACTATATTGGGGGAACCATATTAATTACTATATATACCCATTTTGGTAACTTAATTTATTTAAGTTCCTTAACCGCAACCCAGTACAGTTTGAGGCTTAGGGCTTAGGGCTTAGGCTTTAGAGTTCAAGGTTTAGGGGTTAGGGTTGAGGGTTTGGGGTTTAGGCTTTAGAGTTTAGGGTTTAGGGTTTGGGGAGTTAAGGGTGTAGAGTTTGGGGCTAGGTGTATTTTTGGTTGGAAGCAGCTGTATCCATCTGCGGCGATGGCAACCACAACACACAAAACGAGGTGAACGTGCATTGAATTCCTATCTAGGCTATCGACAAAACACTCAGAACCCTAAACCATACTGGCAACTACTGTAGGATGTTACCTGGGTGTAACTTGGGTTTTCCACACCTGCTTGGAAATCAGCGCGTGCAAGTTGTGAGTACAGTAAGAATTAGCTTACAAAATTTCCGGATCTCCAACTAGGGTACCCCCCGCCTGACCGAGCTCTTAAGAGGGACCCTTCGACAAGGGCTATAAGGTAACCCAGGGATTCTCAGAGGGTCTGTCCTATTTGGGCACCCCTTGAGTGTAGGGTTTAAGGGCTAAAGGTTATAGGATTCACTTGACTTGGGTTTAGGGCTGAGTTCCCCAAGACCTTCTGTCAGCGCAACAGGGCCAGGTGCACGTCTCGAAAGGTTGGTTGGCAATTTGGACAGTTCTTGAAAATGGGGTCCGCGCCACTTTCTACCCCTTCTTTTTACAGCAACAAACTTGAGCAGAAAGCCTTGGCAATTCCTTTGCTCCTTCCCTTAAATACTCCCTGGAAGGTGGACAGCACCACATTTTGGAAGGAACCCCAAAAAAGACCAGGATTCTGACAAGCCTGCATGCGACCCATCGCCCGGTCCAAAGGCCATAAACTCCAAATCTCCGAAACCCTAACCCCTCAAAGACACACTATAATGAATTATGGTATGCTGTATGATATTGTTATACAGTATAGCACAATATCGTATATTTTAGTATTATGTAGTGTATTATAGTTTGGGTACTGACCCCCCAGTAACAGTGTATGTTAGGGGTCCTATTTAGGGGTCCTATTAAGGGCTATCCATAACCATAATATACTTACTATCCAACTGTTACTGAGGGGGGGCAGTACCCAAATTACAGTATTGATAGTATACTTCAACCCCTAAAGCATCAACTCAACTTCTGGGAGCTCCACCTGCAACAGTCAACTATAGGACTCCAAGCGAAGTAGCTTCTTCATGTTGATGTAGGCAGTTCAGGGTTGAGGGTTTGGGGCTTAGGGTTTAGGGTTTGGGGTTTAGAGTTTAGGGTTTGGGGCTTCTGTGATGATTATGGCCTTAAATACTCAGGGATTGTTGTAAGGGAAATATTCAACCTGTGCGACTATTTCGACCCTACAGCCCTAAACCCTACGACCCTAAACCCTAAAATCCAAGACCCTAAACCCTGAACCCTACACCCTACAACCCCAAACCCTACAACCCTATGTACAACCCCAAACCGTAACGCTGAACTCTACAACCCTAAACCGCAAATAAAGCCTAAACCCTAAACCCCGTCCCCACAACCCTACCTAAACCCCAAGAGTATGTAAAATAATAGCCCTAAACCCATAATAACAGCCATAGAGGCATTTTTTTTACATACTTTTGGGGTCCTAAACCCCAAACCCTAAACCCAATATAACCCCTAAACCTAGTAGTTTCCATTTTGTTTTCCATTATTCGACATAGGTTGGGAAATCCCGCCTTGTTTGGGGACGCCAGCGCAGGGAGCGGAGTGCTGCCGGCCAAAGAACGCACCAGCGGAGCCTTGCCAGATCAAAAAGGATTTACTGTTTATGGTTTTAGGGTTTTAGGGTTTTAGGGTGTTAGGGTTTTAGGGTTTTGGGTTTAGGGTTTAGGGATTAGGAACTAAGGTTCAGGGCTTAAGGCTTAGGGTTTGGGGTTTAGGAACTAAGCTTCAGGGCTTAGGGCTTGGGGTTTTGGGTTTGGGGCTTTAGGAAAGAAGGTTGAAGGTTTCAAGGCTTTCGGGTTTAGGGTTTCTGTGAGGTTTAGGATTCAAGGTTCAGGGCTTCAGGGTGGTTCAGGGATTTAGGCTTTAGCATTTAGAATTCAAGGTTTATGTTCTTAGGTGACTTAGGTGATCCATGATGATCCATGGTTTAGGTTTTATTGTTGAGGGTTTGGGGCTTTTAGGGCTTAGTTTGGATCTCAGTGCTTCCATATGGCAAGATGAGAACCTAAGTGAATAGGATTGGGGATTTCATTCGTTCAACTCTTCAACTGATGTGTCCGATTGCATTACGTTTCTTTGACTGAGCTTGTGAAACATTATGTTGATAGACATTTCATGTTTTCTATATGTTCTTATGGACCTTCTAGTTCAATACACTCCTAATACAGATTCGCAATAGATCTCCCATTGAAAATGCCTGACACAAGTCCACATGCACAGCTCCTTCTCCTAGTAAAACCCAATCTAACAATCCAACAACCCAACCATCCAACAATCCAACAATCCACCCTAATCCCTAATCCAACAATCCAGCACTCCATAGCCGTCTACTTGGTGGCTGATGGCTTGGACTGTTGGGTTGTTGGGTTGTTGGAGTGTTGGATTGTTGTATGGTTGGATTGTTGGGTTGTTGGGTTGTTGGACTGATGGATTGTCGGATAATGGACAGTACTGGTAATTGTCTCTATGACCCCGTTTGTATCATATATCCCTGGAAATAGTTCCAAAACATAATGAAAATCACGCCCAGGGCAGTGCTTGTTACTGAGAATGCAGGTTTAGTGGAGGGTGTGTGTGTTAGTTGAAGAAGAAGAAGGTCCTGACTGTTGATAGTCAAAGTCTGCATGGCCTCAGTATACTAGAAATCCTGGAACAGCGCTCTAAGGTTAAAATCATGGGCCTCTAGTATGGGCCCTTAACCCTAGGACCCTTTTTTACCTACTATAATTAGGGGCCCGTACCCTGAACCCTAATTAGGGGCCCATACTTCCAACCTTGAACCACAGTTGCCAACATGCAATGTACCAAGGGCCATGCAGATTTTTTTGTAGCCACATATGAGGTATAATCTAAACTACGATAGGGGTTGGGGTTTAGGGTTTAGGGTTGAAGTACTATAGGGGATTATATAGGGGAGTACTTCAGAGGTTTTAAGGGGGATACTCGGAGCTTAGACTACAGCTCATATGTATTTGTATAAGCGAAACCCTATTTCTCTAATAACCAGACCCTAAAGCCAGGTTTAGGGTTTAGAAAACTCTTTCAATCAAAGAATATTACGGGCCTGTTCATAGGGATGCCTAAAAGTAGTCCTCCTCCAGATGAAGAATTCTCCTTCTGTACTCAGACAACTCCTACCCCACAGGGTCTACTAGGGGAAGGTTTAAGGTTTAGGGTTTAGGGTTTAGGCTACTAGAGGACGGTTAAAAACGGGGCCTTTGATGCCTAATCTCTTACTCCAAAACCCAAACTCTAATCCCTAAACACACTAATCCCTAAACTCCAAACCCAAAGTCCTAAACCCCTGAACCCTTTAAATCCCTAAAGCCTAAAACCCAAACCCAAAACCCAAAACCCTAAACTCTAAACCCTAAAACCCTAAACCCTAAAACCCTAACCTCCTAGCTCGTAAGCTGCCCATAACAACCTTCTATGCAGCGTGCCTCTGGACTGGCATTCCGAACCTCAGCGGCGAGTGTTACAGTGGGTTTCTATAGAGCTGAGGGTTAGCAGTTTAAGGGTTAAGGGTTTGGGGTTAAGGGATTTAGGGATTTAGGGTTTAGGGATTTGGGGTTTAAGGATTCAAGGTTTAGAGTTTCGGGATTTACCGTTTAGAGGTTAGGTCACCTTAGCCAACGAGCACCTTTGGAGCTTTCTAAGCGTGAGCACGCTGTCAAACATATTGCGGTGTCTCAACGAAAGCTGCACGTGCACATGCCACAGACATAGAAGCCCTCCCACAGACGACAATGCAACCCCGTAAACCAAGGCACTAACCCTGTAAACAAACCCTTGTCACCACGGCACGTAGCACCCCTACTAAGACTTGTTTCTCCGGAGTTGCCCTCAGGCACATACGCAAACCAGAAAGAAGCTCGGGGTCTAAGGTCTGAGGTCTAATGTCCCAGCTCAGCTGGCGAGGAGTTTTGGGGTGCCATGTCGGCTGGGATTCCAGCACCACCCTCTCCCAACCCCTAAATACCCCTAAAGCCTACCCCGCAACCCTAAACCCTAAACCCCTAAAGCCTACACCCTAAACTATCGGCCACCTCGAGTCGCTTATCATGTAGGCAACTTGGTAGTGAGGAAAGCAGACCCTCAACCGTCCACTTCACGTACCAGTACACTGGGTTGCTGGTAAGGAACTTGAATCAAGTTTCTACAAGAAGGAAACCATGGAAACCCTACTCCTAGTACTAGTACTAGTGTACTACTACTACTACTACTACTACTACTACTATCCCATATACCCATATTATGGAACCTTAATTTAAAATCCTTTAGCCAAAACCCTAAAACCATTAAAGCTCTTTGCAGCCAGGGCTCCGCCGGGCCACTGTTAGCCTGGTTCCGAGGCCCCAGGGTTCGGAACTTAGAGTTAACTGTTGTGGGTTTAGGCTTTAGGGTCAAGGGTTTAGGGTTTGGGGTTTAGGGTTTAAGGTTTAGCTCTTAAGGTCTATACCAGTTGCTTGGGCAAGGTTTCCGTCAGAATTTACACATTTCTATTCTACATCCTTTGCCTTTCCATAGAGACAGCTATACTAGAAGCTACAGCAAGCAGCCTGGTTCAAAGCCGAATCTTTCATCATCTGAACTATGGTCTAAACTCCAAGCATACCCCTGAATGGCCCCTATAATACTCCACTATATAACTCCCTATATAGCTCCCCTTTAAGAAGGAGTTTAGACTATAGCTCATCTAGCACCCCTTTTCCCCCAAACTAACATGGAGGGCGAAACAGGGCTCTCAACAGAGCGCCTTCCGCCTACAATGTGGCCATATGGATTTCCATGTTGGGTTTGGGGCAAACGTACTTTAGACCCTAAGCTTGTGTATCTTATATATCCTTCTAGAATGTGAGCCCTAACACGCAGAAAACCTCAAGTTCCAAAACCTAAATCCCAATCAACGGGAGGATGCCTGTCGCACAGCCTCAACCATCGCGACTCGCCGCCTCTCCTGTGCGCAGACATGAGGAATTTCACTAAGCGACCCCCTTAAGGGGCGTTCGGGTTTAGGATCTTAGTGTATAGTCCCCCTTAAGTAAATAGAAAACGGCTTTAGGAATATTAAAATAAGATCTCCATATACCCCATATTCTATCTACGTAAGGGAGACTATAGATTGAGGGTTTTGAGCTTTGAGTTTTAGACCTTCGCACAGTGGCCATTCAAGGCCGTCTAGTTTTCTCAGCTCATCGGCTCAGGGTGTCCTAAACCTTAAACTCTAAGGTTTTAGGTTTAGGGGCCCTAAACACCATGACAAGTCTAGAGTTCAGCGTTTAACCTGCAATCTCCTTGCAATCCCCATCTAACCCGAGGACTGCCCAGTGACTGATACCCCCTATTCTGAAAAGCTCGCCTGTTACGTTACTTGTAGGTCCATGGGTACTAACAGTGTACGCATATCTGAACCTCTGACCCGATTGGAACCCAGTAAGGGGACTGAGGAGGCTTATCATTTGTTTATGGTATAAGACAGCCATAAATCGCCCATGAGTACCTGGACCTCCGAGTACAGCATTACAACTTGCAGCATGCAAGGGGCTAAACAAAGTCCTCATAGTCCTGATCTTCAAGCACCACAAGCCCCCGATGATGAAAAGTAACAGCCCAAAGTACCAGGGGTCTAGGATTTGGGGTGTGGAGCTAAGGGTTCACGGTTTCGGATTTAGCGCTACAGTAAGGGCTTAGGTACAGATGTCAAGCTTCCGATGCTTCATGGATGGGGGTTGTAGAAGAAACTGAAAATAGGCGGCTTTTCGACTTCCTTGGCTACATAGGGCGCCATCGAGGACAAGAGGGGCAGCCCTGGATAAGGGTTTTGGGTTCAGGATTGTTGACGCTAAACCTTAAACCCTAAACAATAAGGAGAATAACAGAATAACCGTGATGTGCCCTGATTCTAGGGTAGCCTGGTGAGGATTACACAGCCTCCTGGCAGCAAGCCCCTTGAATCTCAAACCCTAAACCCGAAGATCCAAACAGTACTCAGGCTACTGAAGACAACAATCGGAAGCCAGAGCCCGCAAACCCCAAACCGTCGGCCCCACATCTTAGACAAACCCTGAGCCTTAATTTTGAGCCCCCTACTGAAACAGTATACAATTGAGGTTTAGGATTTCGGCTGTAGGGGTCACAAGGGGTCATGGAGATCATAAGCGGGTCACTACATACTCGTATACCACCACTATTACTGAATGAAAACCTAACCGAACAATCTGAGCCTCCTCAGAAACAGCACCCCCGCCTGCTCTTCTGTCCTCGTGTCAGACAGAAAGTTCTCCATCCTTGGCTACGTGCAGGTGCGGGGTACTAAAAAGTCTACTTAGAGGTTTCCCAAATTTGGGTTCCTTTTTTGGGGTCCCCATACTAAGGATTAGTATATGTTAGGGTTATCTTGGGGTCTCCTTAATTTGGGAAACTATTACTTACAAACCTAGAAGCCAATTATAACACGTCAGGTGTATCCGGATCATAAACTACACTTGCCCTGAATCTCTCAGGAAGTAATGTTAGGGTCTCTTACGCAGGGGCCGAAGTAGGGCTCTGGGGCCTACTAGTGGATGTCTGAGGATTGTGAGGGGATGATGTTGGCAAGTAATTGGACTTCTACGATACGTATTTTCTAGCAAGTTCTATGGTCTATGGGCTAGGTACAGTCTTTATGGACTGAAAAGTACAACCGTTTTTTGTTCTAATCTCGTTGTATAAGTCAAAATCTGCTACTATGTCAAAGGTTCTGGCGCAATTAGCATATGGCCATGGCAAATTCGAAAATGGCTATCGCATGTTCTAGCACATTTATTCTGGTGTACTTCAATATCTACTTGTCCTAAGGTCCTACCTTGTACGTGGTGCAAGATTTCTTCGATCCAACGCATCAATTAGTACCAACACCCTCAATGCAAGAACAATGTGTCAACAATTTCTGCACCCCACAACGGCGATAGATGAAGACCGTCCCTGCGAGTATTTACGTGTTGTATCGCAAGAGGCACAAGAAAACCGGTGCCAAATAGAAGTCATCCTCATTGTGCTTGTAGCTGCCGCTGTGAAAGTGGTACAAAGCAAGAAAGACATGTGGTCGCGGTCGCCGTTGCAGGTGCGGCCGTCGCCCTCGTCACATCGCTGTGGCTGTGACTGTCAAAATCGCCGCAGCGGCCGCCATCGTTCTTCTCAGTGGCCGTCGCCATCGACATCCTTGTCACAGGCATGATAGCCATGCTCGACGTAGCAGCAGCCCAGCCCCAAGCACTATGATGGTCTGTGCCTAAGTTCCCATAGTATCCCCCTTCAGAAACCCATAGAATGGGGTTTAGG
The DNA here is from genome assembly GCA_905231905.1 of Symbiodinium pilosum. Classification (NCBI taxonomy): domain Eukaryota; class Dinophyceae; order Suessiales; family Symbiodiniaceae; genus Symbiodinium; species Symbiodinium pilosum. The sequence continues at coordinate 79,511 of CAJNIZ010011747.1, read as the reverse complement.
ATTTGGGGTTTAGGGTTTGGGAGGTATGTGCCTAAGTTCCCAGAAGGCCAAGCAAACGCAGCAGCATTAAAACCTGATGCCGCGGCCATGATTTACCTCATCTCACCTCCGGCTAGCCAGGAATGGAGGAAGGGATCCTTACAGAAGTCCCTATGTGGGGGTTTTCCAAATTAAGGGTACCATTATGAGGGTCCCCATACTAAGGACTACAATATTTGGGGGTCTAAATGGGGGTCCCCTATTTTAGGAAACTTCCATATGATCCTCAATACTACAGTAGCGTCCTTCTCCTTTCTGTTTCCTTCATTCCCTGCTAACCAGAGGCAGGATGAGTTAAGATCCCAGTCGAGAAGCTTGTTGGAAAAGAACGACTCCTGCTTGCCGGGCTGCATGCTTGCAACAGACAAGGCGCCAAAGCGATAATCTTACCACTATAGTAGCAATAGTAGCACTGTTGCTAAAAACCATAAGAATGCAAACTGCGGTAACAACAGTAACAACTCTCAACCTAAACCCCTAAACCGTCTACTCCTGCAAACTGTGGTAACAACAGTAACAACCCTAAACCCCTAAACCCTAAACTGAGGGCTTTCTGGCGTTGGAGCGGCTACTTCCTGCTCACAGGGAGGGCCTGTAGTCTCGACTAGTATACTTGCTCTCATCATCTTCGACTTTCGGACCTTACCAGACAGCAACTAATCCCATCCTCAAAAGTATAGCAATCTTCATAGTAGTAGCACTAGTAACAGTAGTGAATTATAAAAATAATCAGAATAATAACAACAGTAGTACTAAGATTAAGCTGTGTGTATGTGTGCTTCCATGAAGCGGAGTTTCTGAAGCCAACATGTCTGCGGTGTTCAAACAGAAAGGTGAGGTAACATGTTGAAGGAGGAAAACTGGGGTACCCTCGGAACCTAGATGTGTGCATGCCTATGTCTTCATGCTATATATACACATATATATATATATGGATATATGCATGTGTAGTCAAAAAGGACACTGGAGGTTGCAGACTTGCCAGCAAACAGCAACAGTGCTTGGAGGATCAGGAAGGTTTAGTAGGGTATATTACATACTTGTGAGCCCCACGGGCTATATAACAACCCCAGTCATTCCCATTACCAGCCTACTTACAAAGCCCCCCTAACCCTCCAAGTGCAAGGCCATTTCCTCACCGGCTGCAAACACAGCACGGGGCAGCAGTATGCACATTGGCTCTCATTGGCTGCACCCGAGGCTGACTGCAGCATCTGCACTCACTCCCTTGGAAAAGTCATGATTCAGGTCATTGCATGGGCATTCAGGGTGTTCGGAGATCCTCAGCACCTAAGCCTGGTTGAGAGCGCTTCGGATAGCCCATGGGGCCCTTCTTTCAGAGGATCGCAGTACTTGCTGAACCTTTTTCGATGGTTGCCGCTTCGTTTTGGAGGGTGCAGGCTCTTCAACAAAAAAGACAAGACATAAACCCAAACCCCAAACAATGTAGAGGCTTCAATCTTGTCCATTCCATTATCAGAAATCCCTTAGTAATTCTTTTTAGGGATGGGGCAGGTTTACAATTAGGAGGAGTTAAAACCTAAGCCCCAAACCCAAAGCCCTAAACCCCAAACCATAAACCCTAAACTTTACACCCCAAACCGCATACCCTAAACCCACCCCACAACACCCGATCTGAGAGTCAGACGTAGGCGCTGGCGGGTTGTCGAACAAAGCCAGAACCTCTCATAAACACATTACTACTGTTGTTCTTATTTAGTCTCATGATTACTATTATTGCTGTTATTACTAGTATGATTGTCGTTATTATTTTTGTTGTTATTACTAAATCATGATTATGGATATTTTAATCAACTTTTGAAAAAACAGGATAGCTTCAGTATGAGGATTACAAGTTGTAGGGATGAAATTGCTACTGGTCATTTGTATTATTTGCAGAACTTCCAATTAAGCCTATTTGGAACCAGTTCCATCTAAACCACTATTCGGAATGAGGTCGGGTGAGATCTAGAGTTTAAGGTTTAAGGTTCAGGGGTGGTAGTTATTTGGGGATGATGCAAGCCTCCACTTCGAGAAACATCCATTTTTTGTCGGACTCTTATCCGCCTGCTCACAGTCTAGGGTCTAAGGTTTAGGTTTTAGGACCCAACCCTAAACCCAAAAGCCTTAACACTGAACCCTAAACCCTCAACCCATTTAAGGTTTAGGCTGCTCATATTCCAGGCTGAATTCTTCGCGGGGACATCATCATTTTTCAGGCCTTAAAGTGTAAGGCCGATGTCAGTCCCAACCCTTAACCTCCCTTTTTTGAGATAGGGGCTACATAAGGATAATGGAAAGAAAATGGAAACTACTTCAATGGGGCTGTTTAGGCTTTAGGGCTTAAGGCTGGATTGTATAGGGATACGGGAAAAGAAAATGGAAAACACAATTCAGGGGCTTAGGGTTGATACCACTTGCTAGTCTTTATTGGCATTTTTATCCTCTGACAATACCCAACCCTCAACCCTTAAACCCTAACCCCAAAAGCGTAAGCCCTTGACCCCTAAGCCCGTAGCCCTAAACCCCCAAACCATAACCCCAACCACAACACATTGATGGAAGCCTCTCGTGCATCTGCGCCGGCGCTCAGGGCTGCTAAGGCCTTGGCCACTACCAAGGTTTGGGGTTTGGGGTTTAGGGTTTAGGGTTTAGGGTGTCTCAGTGAGGGGGTGCGCTGGTGCTGGAAGCACCCAGGCGCTCACCCCGACCTGCATGAGCCCACCCCCGCTGGGGCTCCAGCCTTGCCTTGACCGTAACGGTATAGGGTTCTCTCGAACTCTGATCGCGTTCCTGTCTCCTTATTTGTTTTTTGCACCCGTCTATTTCGAGATTGGGCCTTGCCCGGAGGCTTTCTTTCAAGCCATGAACCAGTTTGTGTCCAGACTATACGGGTGCAAGGTTTGCGTTTGGGTCTGGCTCGAGCTTCTCGTTTCTTAAGATGGAGGGATCTAGCCGGACCTCGGAGGCCTCTTGTTCCTGGTTGCGTGCAAGGTTTGGATTTGGGAATGCCTTGAAGCCTCTAGTTGCTTCAGATCAACCCTTGAATCGGGTACAAAGTTTGGGTCTGGGTCTGGCTCGAGGCCTCCGGTTCTCTTCAGCCAGCCTTGTTAAGGTCCTGAAAATAAGTTTCCACTCCCAAGGACGATACGGAGCTCTGACTGGAGGTTGGAGAGAGGCCGTGCCTTGCTTTCGAGGTTTGTGGTGGGGTTTGGGGTACCTTATTCTAAGGGTGACCTGGCGGTTTACTCGCCAGCGGCCTGCCAGGCCTACCACGCAGCCCACAGTTGCTTGTGTGACTGGGAGCTCTGTCGCCCGCCCTCCAGAGCTGCCTCGCCTGCCGGCTTCGGCGCGTTCGCCCTGCTCGACGCCCCCTGGCTCACTCGTTTAGGATTTAGGGTTTAGGGTTTATTCAAGGATTAGGGTTTAGGATGTCGGGATCTGGGAATTTCCAGAAACGAGGGGCTCTCTTGTTGATCCTTCGTATATGGCTATCGTCACATCACTGAGGCCCACCAAAAAAACTGAAGTTTTGGAAACCAGGAGCCATTACCATGGAGGTTTGAGTATCTAGACTAGGGCTTTGGGATCTATGATAAAGAGTTTCAGGGGATAATGTTCGTAGTTGCTTTTACGTTACATAATCCCTGTGGGTCCCAAAAAGTACTCAAACTTTGCATTGTCTTGCCCAAGGACCACGGTCGCGTCTCGCAGCATCAAGAAACAGTTCTTGCTTGTTGTCAGCAGGGAATGAGCGAATCCAAAAAAGTTGGAAGTTGCCATAGGGTGTAGGGCTTAGCGTTTACGTTGAGTGGTCAGGTCAGGGTGCTAGCAGAAAATGAAGGAATGGAAAAGAAAAGGCAATCCAAACCAAAAAAAAGTGAGAACACAGTGGCGATCATCATTCCTCCATCCGTCAAAAGGAGATTCATGATTCCAAGGATTGAAATGACGGTAGTTAAAACAGAGGTCACCGTCGCCTTCTTTTGCCTGGCCTGAATAAGGTGCTTGTGCGTGAAGTCCGCACGCGAGACCAAATGAGACGGATTTGAAACTGTGCTGCTTTTGCGCAATCAGGCTCATAGCCATTTCACTGCACCACTGCTGCGAGTTCTTCTTCTATTGCTACTACTACCACTACTGTGATGATGCCCACCCTACTGCCACTGCTGCTGCTTGATGCGCTGCTGCTCCTCCTGCTCCTCCTGCTACTGCTGCTGCCACTGCTACTGGTACTGCTACTGCTGCTACTACTACCACCGCTGCTGCAGCAGCATTTGCTCTCTATCAATACTTAGGCCATGTGTAGCATCACAGCTGTAGTTATCAACTTGGACAATTACGAGTATGAAAATAACACTCAATTTTGTCTCAATACAGTCTAGTCATGCTTCGCCCTAAACCCTAACCTTGACCCGAAACCCTAAACCGCAATGTGCAAACTTGGCCGTCAGCAGCAGAGGACGACCTAGGCGGCAAAATGACGAACCCATGTGTTGGGTTTAGAGTTTAGGGTAACACGGGGACCCTTAAATTTTGGACCCTATTGTAGTCATATGAGCGATAATCTAAACTCCGAGTATCCCCCCGTGATAACCCTATAGTAGTCCCCTATAGAATCATCTATATCACCTCCTCTAAGGAGTTTAGATTATGGCTCGTATGGTCCTTGTTATATGGGGTGGGGCCCAGACCCTGAACCCTAAAGCCTAAATCCTAAACTAGAATCACTTTGTTCTTTGCGTCATGCCGAGACCCTGCCTTGCCATGGGTTTTACGGTTTAGGGGTTTAGTGGTTTGAGGTTTAAAGTTTGGGGTTCAGGGTTTAGCGGTTTGAGGCTTAGGGTTTAGGGTTTAGCGGTTTGAGGTTTAGGGTTTAGGGTTTAGAAGCCCCAAACAACGTCCGAAGATTTGGGTTTCTTTGGGACGGAGCAGTTTGCCACTACCCGTCAACCCTCAACGCAAGCGCCCAAAAAACAAACGTCGTGTTGCCACGCCTTGAAAAGTGATGCAAGTGGCAACTCTGCCAGGCCAGGTTGTCTTGAAGATCATTTCTGATTCTTGCGGTTTAGGGTTAAACCTTAAACCCTAAGCCCTTAAACCCTAAGCTAGAATATCTGCAAGTATGGACTGTTGCTAATTCCGCGGGGCTCCCAGTTACCTAAATAGTAGGTTACTGGGCTATGTAACTATACGGTATATAGAACGCAGAACCCATTATTTAGGTACCTGGAGCCCTGGGGATTACTAGATTTGCCAATTTGTGTTGGAAGCGTTGCTTTCCTGAGTGCCTTTGCAAAACGAGGCTGGGTGACAAGAGGAGCTGCACTTTCGTAGATATTGCGCGGCGCACAGAGACCCTAATTTTCATACTCATCGGCGTCCTGTCCCCCGCCATATGCTTTGCACATTCTCACATTATGCTGGCGTGACACATAAGCTCTCAGCACTAAACCTTAAGAAGTAATGAGAAACACTAAAGGCAAACCCTTAAAGCTTGGGTACTGCCGCCACTCTGCAACAGCTCGTTAATCATGACTTCATTTAGATATATAGCCCTTAATATGGCCCGGCCCCTAATGTAGACTGTTACAGGGTTGGGGCAGTACCCAACCTAAACTCATCCCTAAACCGTTCTTCGCCGCAGATGTAAATGTTCTTTGGGTTTCAAGAAATACAAGTTTCCCTGAATAAGGGGACCCTGATTAGCAATATAAACCTCAAATACGATAAGCCTTACAACAGGGACCCCCAAAAAAGCACCCCTAATTCTGGGAGACCCCCCCAATACCCCAAACTCCGCAAACTGCCCCCTAAACCCTAAACCTCAAACCCCAAACCCCACCCGCCGCATTTTGGGCTCAGCACGTATACTGGCAGCCTGGTAGTTTTGGGAGCCATGGGCTGCAGCGAGAGCACTGTGGTTGAAACGTCAGCTGATAGGGTGATCATTGATGACGCACAGCTGCAAACCCTAACTAAGGGTCCGGTCCAAGTACCTAATAACCATATACTTACCCAAAACCTGTACAATAATCATTATTATCCTAAACTCAAGTCCCTAATTATTGGGTTCTTAGACCCTCTGGGAAAATCAGGATTCAGGGCTCATATGAGGCTTAGGGTTTGGAGTTTTGGGTTTAGGGCTTGGGTTTAGGGCTTAGGGTAGGGCCTGTAGTTTAGGGTTTCGGGCTGTGAGTTTGGGCAAAGGTATTGGAGCAGCTAGGAGTCGAGCTTTTCAGATTTTTGACCTGGTTTCGACATTTTGCAGAAGCCTAAGAAAGAATTTGGAACCTTGATAGAGTTCTGCGTACTGAAGTGTCCTTGGGGTCCCTACGGTGCGATCATCTCCTCATTTGCCTACTCACGCCTTCGCATTAAGATTTGTAGGGGTTACGTAGTACACTCTTCCTTAATCCCCTCCCCTAGTATTAACCAATCCCCGCCAAACCCCCCTAACAATCCCTAACATTAAATACTCCCAATATATTCTGATATACCACATAATGGGAGTATTTAATAGTAGGGGGTTTAGAATTAGGGGGAGGGGATTACTTGAAGATTCATGGTTCTCTTGGCGACTGAAAGCTGGTCTTATAACCCAGTTATGCCTGCCTCGACTCGACCTGTGATAAGCACGGTCATAGCTTATAAATCTCAATTCGTAAGTAACCCCCAGTTATGAGCAGATACTAAGTCCGATGAATGTCTACAGTAAAGGACCCCCTCCAGCAATGAACAAACTTCTTCGCAAGCTATCTCAGCCCTAGCATGCGGGATAATGAACAAGCTATTTGGTGCTTAGGGTTCCCTTTATCCTGTATCTTGCTTAGATCGACCCCCAGAACCAAGTCCTCGTCCAGCAGGCCTTCCGCAAGGTCTCGTAGCGAAGGGGCGTCTAGTTTTGGGCAACTCAAGTTTCCCAGTGTTAAACCATGTATCGTCCATGGAGGGACACGTTGTTTTTGGATTGCCTCCAAGGGCTGTAGAGTTTCAGTTTGAATAGATGTGGAACCGGTGTGGCGGGCTGTCTGCATGGGGCAGATTCCCCTCGCTAGTCCCTGGTAAAGACTATACTCTTGGGGGTTGTAGGGGATAGAGGGAAACGCCCACCAGCCCATCCAGCCCTAAACCCTAAAAGCCCCTAGACCCAAAAGCCGAAAGCCCTAGACCCCAAGCCCCTAGACCGTAGACCCCGAGCCCCTAGACCCTAGATGCCCTGAACTTGAACCCCTACACCTTTAGGCCCTAAACCTCTAAACCCCTGAAATCCTAATCCCTAAACCCTAATCCCTAAACATTAAACCCTAAAATCCTAATCCCTAATCCCTAAACCCTAATCCCTAAACCCTAAACCCTAACCCCTAAACCCTAATCCCTAAACCTCTCTACCATATATAT
>CAJNIZ010011747.1:51388-71971 GCA_905231905.1 Symbiodinium pilosum | reverse complement strand
AGATGCTGAACCCTAAACCCTAATCCCTAAACCCTTGGACCTTAAACCCTGAAAGCTCAGCCCGCCCTAAGTCTGAGGCTGGAGCTTGGTAGGGAGAGGTGCCACAGGGGCTTTAGGGGGTATTAGAGGTTTAGGGTTTGGGGTTTAGGGTTTGGGGTTTAGGGTTTAGGGTTAGGGTTGAGGGTTTGGGGTTTAGGGTTAGGGGTTTAGGGTTTAGGGTTTGGGGTTGGGGGTTTAGGGTTTAAGGGGTTGGAGTTGCATATCTACCTCACTCCTAACAGACCACAAGGAAGGTTTGACAAGCGCAAAAGTTTGAAGGTTCGTGAGTACTTCTGGGTGAGACGCCCCAGTTCAGGTCACAATTATAGGTACATGATCCCCAAACCCTAGAGCCCCAAGCCCCACGTCCTAAACCCTAAACCCTAAATCCAAAACCAGGAACTCAAATCCCGGAACCCTAAAACCCTTCGGTACTAATGAATGTCCCAGTAGCTTCACAGCAGCCCATAGGATCCTCCCAACGGACAGCTTGCGCGTCAGGAGCCCTTGCGCCCTAGGGCTTCTAGGGTTTAGGGGTCTGAGAGGTTTAAGGGTTAGGGGGTTTAGGGCTAGGGGTTTCGGGTTTGAGGTTCAGAGCATTGGGTTTTGAGGTTTCAGGCTTAAGGCTCGGGGTTCAGGGTTTGGGCTTGCGATTTGGGGTTTGAGGCTAAGGGTTTAGGGTTCGAGGTATAAGGTTTAGGGTCTGGGGTTTAGGGCTCAGGGTTTAGGCTTTAGTCTTTCGGTTTAGGGTTTGGAGTTTCCATTGGGCATTCGCTTTTGAGAATTCCCCCCTGTCAAAAATAGCATTTGGTGTTAATGTCCGGGTGGGCGGGGGGGGAATTTAACTCAGAAATGTTCAGGGTTGCATCTTGCATCTACATCTGAGGTAGGGTACTATTGCAGATTTCTGGTGGGTTTCAGGAATGTTGGTGTGCGTATATGTACAGTGTGTCCATTAGGGGAGATGGCAAACCTAATCCCTGAACCCTAAGCTCCAGAGCGTCAATTGCCGCAGCTTAGGGTTTAAAGTTTAGGGTCACAGTTCCGGCTGAGGGTTTCTCGCCTTAGGGTTTATGAAGCTCGGCATCGTTGTCCCTGATTTGTTGTGTACTAGGTAATTACTCTTTTTCAGAGACGAGGAAGCAAGGGGAAGTCATCAACCCTTTTTCCCTAAACCCAAGGCTGCTAGCTTCAAGCAAGAAATCTTACAGCCTAAGCCCTGAACGTGAATCCTTAAAAGCCAACTTGAACGGTGTTTTTTCCAACACATTCAAGCTGATGGATTCGCTGCCCCAAGCCTAACTAATGAGAGGATTTTGGCAACTGCCACCCCTCAAATCGAGACCTTCTAACCTATAACTACTGTGTGATTATGATTTCTGCCGGGGCCCTAAACTTGAGGGGTTGCCAAACCATTCTTATGAAAGATGCCAGCCGCAATCCTACCCGGAGCTTCATGGGCTTGGGGGTTCGGGGGCTTTCGGTGTCAGGGTTTAAGGTGTACTTTTCGGATTGGAGGTTCACGGGCGCAGCAAGTGATTCTGCGGGTGGTACCGGGACAGCCTGCGTAAGTCTAGCCAGGAGGATGATAAGACGGATGATGCGCAGGGTAAATTAGAAGCCTTACATTGTCTGAGAAGTTTCTGCCCTATAGGCCTAAACCCTGGACCCGAAACCCTAAACCCTAAAAAGGGATTCCTAGTTCTTGGAAACCCCATATACCCGTAGGATCCTACATTAGAGCATACGGTTCAGGCCAGATTCTTTGCCACTGCTATGCTTGGCGCTTAAGGGTTTAGTGTTTAAGGATTAGGCTTTAAGGGTTAAGGGCTTAGGGTCTCGGGTTTAGGGTTTTTGTGAGTTTTTTTGCAGCAGGCATAGAAGTAGAAGGACTACAACAGTTGAGGGCTTATTTCGGCATTGAAGACATTCGCCAAAACGCCACCCTAAACCCTGAAATTCTAAACCTTTTACCCTACCAAACCTTAAGTTCTAAACCTTAAACCCTGGACCCGTAAAGTCCAAATCCTTAAACCCTATATATCCTTAAAATCTAAACCCTTAAACGCTTAACCCTAGGCGACCCAAAGCCCCTCACCCTAAACCCTCCACCCTAAGCACTAAACTCTAACCCTGAACTCTAAACCCTAGACCCTAAGCCCTAAGCCCTAAACCTTAAACAGCTTCCAAGCAGGCCCTGGAATCCCCGAGGTTGAAGCATGACTTGGGGCGGGGCTTAGGCTTTTTAGGTTTGGGGTTTAGGCTTTTAGGACTGGGGTCTAGGGTTTGATGGTTTTAGGGGTTTAAGGGTTTAGGGGCTAGGATTTAGGGGTTACGAGTTTACGGACCAAGGGTGTAGGGTTTGGAGGGTTTAGGGTCTAAGGGTTTGGGCAGAAGAGTTTGGGGCTTAGTTTAGGGTAGCGCTTTTAGTTTCCATTCCTTCTCCATTACCCTATATATGTCCCTACATAACCTAGATATCCCTTTCATCTGACCCCTACAGAACCCCTATATGACCACCTGTTTGCTTAGTCGTTCTGGTGGTTGGTAGGCATGGGGTTCAGCACCCCTATCCCTAAACCCCAGCAAAAGCAAAGAATCTAAGGTTAAAAGTTAAAACCATGGGCCTCTAGTATGGGCCCTTAACCCGGGGATCCTCATTTACCTACTATATACCCTATATGTAGCCTTAAGCCTCCCTAAAAAGGCCTAAGGGCCCATACTAGGGGCCCATACTGCTAACCTTCGAAAGCATGGCAAAAAGGAGGACAAAGCTCCTTCAGTCATCCTAGATGCTGCTCAGCTGCAGTTTCAGGGGTTTTGGGCTTACCCAAGACCTTCAACGTAGTTCTTCTTTGGGTTTGTTATGGTTTTTGGGTAAGGGGCTATAATATACTACCCAAAAAAGAACTACATAGAAGGGTCTGGGTAGAATTTAGGCTAGGATCTAAGGCTCCTGGGAATATTTGGGGCTTTCTGGGAGAAGGTTTCGGCTTTGGGGGCTAAGTCTTGGGATCTCATTATGGGGGTCCAGGAGCCTTAGAGCAGAATTTAGTCTAGGATCTAGGTTGGGCACTGCCCCCCCCAGTAACAGTTTATATTAGAGGTCCTATTACGGGCTATATATATTATAACCATATTATAACTATTATCCAACTGTTACTGAGGGGGGGCAGTACCCAAGATCTAGGATTCGAAGTGAGGGTAGATTTCCACAAGTTATGCGTGCCGCTGGGGGGTTCTTGTAGTCTCAAGAACGCAGATGTCTTTAATGGAAAATTTGATCATCCAGCGTAATGAGTAGGGACAAGGGTAGGGCCTAGTGTCTAGATATTTAGGATTCAGGGTTGCGGCTTAGGCTCACCATTTTGGATGCCAATAGTTCATATATCTGGTGGGGTTCCAAATATCTTCTCAGGGTTTCGAGTCCTTGCGCTAGGCCGGGGTCTCGGAAGAGTTAGACGTATTGTTGCCATAACCATTTTTATAGTTGACGTTCGTATTGTTAGTATTGTTGCTACACTGATTATTGCCACTAGTCTTCAACATTTGCATTTACTGTCTTGCCCCGGAGAGTTGAGCATGATCAGCGATTCAGGGCGTGCTACGACTGTAAGCGTCTTGTAACGTGGCTATCTGCAGTGAAACTTACCTGTCAGCAGCATTCTGTGAGCAGCTTGTGCGGGAGTTCCTACTCTTCATGTTGTCTTGTTGGCGTCCGTTGAACTGGTGCTGGTCAAGAAATTCCACATGGTGGTTTCCCAAAAATTGGGGCCCTGCAATTTATGTAAACCCGCTGATCAGTCACCCTTCTCATCAGGAATGCAGCGACTAAGGCCCAGGGGTCAGGGTTTGGGGCTTAGGGCAGAGCAGACATTGGAGATCTACTTAACGGTTCCTGGTACGTACCTATTCTATATATGGTAGAAGTCCACTTAGGAAGATTGTAGCTAGAGCAAGAAGCACAGTTTTACTGTGGGTACTGCCTGCACCCAGCAGGAGTCCTAGGGGTGATATTATGGGATATATATATATATGACCCTAAGCCCTAAACCCTAAGATACATGTAGTAGTTGAACAGTGTACATATTATCCAACTGTTGCTGGCAGCAGATACCAGGTTAGGCAAAGCTACGAAGTCCAAACCTCCAAGTCGGGAAGGGATGAATTGCGAAGATCACTTAAGGTGCCTCAACCTCAGCAGTGGCACCTTGAGTGCTGCTTATATAGAAAGCATAGCAATCGTAGTAGTATTCCATAATAGGCATGATCGTCATGTGGAAAATAATCCCGGTAATAACAGTTACTTAGATGATCAGGGGTTGGTTTAGGTTTAGGGGTTAGGGTTTTGGTTATTGTTCTAAACCCTAAACCCAAAACCTTGTTATTGTTTAGGACCCTCAACCCTAAACTAGTCATGCATTCTGTCATTGCGTGGTAGGGACTTAGACCGGAAGTCTGGTATCGGCTTTCTACTTGTAATCCAATGGGGCCTAAACAGATACCAATACAATGTTGAGGTCCGTTTCAGGTACCAGATACTCTAATTGTATAAGGAATACGCATGGGATTCTTGTATTGGTATTTATGTAGCCCCCTGCATTAATTCAATGGGGTCGCGTATTGCAAGGGAGATAAGTTCAGCACCGCGAAACTCTTTGCCATGCTGCCCACAGTACGTCTGGAAGGAATGCTCAGGCAACTCCGCATCAAGCTTGGCGACTCCTGCGAGTCTGCGGCAAGGCCCCTAATCAATCCTGGCGAGAAGAGTGCGGGAGATGAAATCATTCGCGCACACAGCACTGGCGCTACATGAGATCCCAGACCCAGTAGAACCCTCTTAAGGGTTCCTAGGAATTACCCAATAGTAGTATAGGGTACCATAATGGGGGTTCTACTTTCTAGATCCTCCCAGGGGTCTGGGATAGCGGATAGCGCAAGCTCGGTTCTTGAACCGTGGAGGCGACCCGAATCCCTTCCACGTGCGGGTTGCGCTCATGTGGGGATTGGTCTAAATTCCCTATAATACGGGGTCCTATATTTAGGTTCCCATTATAATACGGGGCCCTATATAAATTTCCCCCATTTTGGGAACAGTAATTTAGGGAAACTACCATGTACATTCTCCGGGAACAATCTCTTTTGAGCACTGACCAAAATGAGCGGCCTCCGATCCGTCTAGTGCACCCCAATTCAACTGCACCCAGGTGGAAGAACTCACAAGCATGAGCACGCCCCCTGAACCCCAAGCCTGAACCTCACACTCCCAACCCCCACACCCCCAAACCCCAAAACCTGAAACTCCCTAACCCATAGCCCCAAAACCTCTACAACCCTAAACCCCGAAACCCAGAGCCCTAGACCCTAAACCCTAAACTGCCTTAAACCCGGCACTCTCAACATAAGGTATAGTCTAAACTCCTAGTATCCCGCTTAATAACCCCTATAGTAGTCCCCTATATATGCCCCCCTATATAACCCCCTTTAAGGAGGTTAGACTAATGTTCAACATGAGGACAGAGTCAAGGATGGCTTTTTTGACGAGTTCTGGCCGATCTTGCGGGAGATAACGGAAGGCCTCGGCTCTATTTGCACGCGATTTAGGAAAGGTTCAGGGTGTTCAGGTTCTAGGGTTTAGGGTTTAGGATTTTGAGTCTAGGGTTTTATAGTTTGCAGGGTTGAAGGCTTAGTACGAATTTGGGGTTGCGAATTTAGGTTCTGGCGTCCGGGGTGTCGGGCTTAGGTTGCTCGAGGGAGGGCGGTCGAGAGAAACCTCGGAATAGTCCCTATCCCTTGTAGTCTTGGTGCCTACATTCACTTATTCCATCCGGTTTTGGTTTTAGAGTTTAGGTCTTTTGGCTAAGGGTTTATCACTCTAAGCTCAAAACTATGGGCCCTAGCGTGGGCCCGTCATTCTGGGGTCCTGAGATTAACCACGGTTTGGGCTTTCCTATGGCCCTGAGCCATGGACGTAGAAGCTCACGAGGGTTCAGAAGCTGAGAGCACTTCCCATGTGCACGCACGGCAAGCCCTTAAGTCAGGGCTTGAAGGTTTTGGGTTTTAGGGATGTACTACAGTACGGTTGAAAGTGTTGAGGGTTTTAGGGCTTTGGGGTTTAGGGTTCTGGGTTTTAGGGTTTAAGGCGTTTAGTTTAGGAATCCCTTCAAGACTCCTTTGAAATAAAAGACAGCTCCAACCGGCAACTTGAAATCCGAACCCCCAAAGCCTGCATCACAATAATTTTCAACACTCCTTTGAGAGAAAAACACAGCTCCAAACCCTAAACCTGAAATCCGAACCCTAAAATCCTGCATCACCGGAACCACGGTAGGGTTTGGGGTGTAGCTACAGACCTCTAGAATTTGTGGTGCGTAGCTCTGTTCGCCCTGGGGATCCAAGTCCCCAAGCAGTAGGGTCTCAGGTACAAAAATCAGGTTATACTGTTGATGGAGGAAATCCTGCACCACCTTAAGTCCCTAAAGTCCTAGGAGTTACAGTACTTTAGGGCCCCTAACTGGTGCAAGATTTCCTCCATCAACCGTAGTATTTAGGGCCTGCGAGCTTCTTCTGGGGGGGGAGTTTCCAGGAATGCGCATCACGTTTATATTAAATGCTCTCATCCTAATTCAGGCCTCCTGGAAGCCCCACAAAGGGACCCAAACCCCGGCGTGAGCGTCATGTGAGCTTGAGTTTGAACTCCTTACATGGGGTTCTATAGGGGATTATATAGGCGACTATTACTATTACAGAGTTGATTAAGGGGGATACTGGGGGTTTAGACTATAGCCCATGTATTGGTATATAGGGTTTGTAGGCAGAGGTGTTTGAGTAAGCTTTTTTCCCCCTTTTTAGGCTCATGAAGTCTGACCTTTTACGTTGTAGGCTACTGGGGGTCCGAGAGAAGTTCCACAGTACAACCTATTCGTATCACCCTCCGCCAGAGTGGTTGATTGGATCCTACTTGCCAGGCACGATGATGAAAGAGATCTTACCTGTCCTGAACAATATGTCCCCTCTGGACATTAGCTGCTTAGCTACCCATTAGCAGGGCTCGGGTTTAGGGTTTAGGATATTACCATATAGCAGTTTCCATTTACTTTTCCATTATCCCAATATAGCCCCAATTACCCTATGTAACCCCAGTTTCCATTTAATTTTCCTGTTTCTTGTCCATTTGATTCTCCTCTATCCCATTGGCAGGGCTGAGGTTTAGGGTTTAGGGTCAGGAACATTTGAAATCCTATATGGGTCCTGCGGAGCCCCACTTGTTTCAGATATTGCTTTCTTTTTCTCAACATGATATGGCCAATCAAAACTGGTACGCGCTGGCTACAAGTAGAGTTCAGGGCCTAGAGTTTAGGATTAAGGGTTTGGTGTCTAGGGTGCTGAGTGTGTTGGAATACTTCTTCTTTTCGCCTCCGTACGGGCCAAGAAGTATACATCACAGACCACAGCTGGCATCACAAGTAAGAGGTGGTTACAGTACCACCGCTTTTGTCATCAGTAGGCCCCAAAGGCCAAAACATCCTCAGCCCCAAGGATATACTACTCTTAACTCCCAAATCCTAGACCGTCAACCCTGAATCTTAAACCGAACATCCTCAGCCACTAAACTTGCGGCTTGTAGCGGGTTTGTTAAGCTACATGTGTCACTTTGCCCCTGGATCGGCGTTATCCCAGAAATAAAACCTAAGTGGACACATGTGTATGTATAATGCATAGCAGCGCTGCCCTGCAGCTCAGGAGTTATTCCAAACCTAAACCCTAAACCCTTCCCCCCTTAATTCTGAAACCTGAATTGTTCAAAACCTAATGCCTGTGAAGCCTGAGAGCCCAGCTCCTTACTCCATTCTACTGCCCAAGCTCAAGGTAGTTCTGGATTTTGCATGACCGTTTAAGGATTTCTGGAAGCTCCTTCTTTTTTAATTTCTGTTATATATATTCCAAATAACCAGCTGAGATCATAATTTCTACCAGGGGTTCAGGGAACTTGGAGATTTGGGTTCCAAGCTTAGACGGGCTTGTGGGCGCCTAGATCTCGGGACTTTCCTCTGTCCGAGTATGATCCCAGGACTTCTCAGGAATTCCAGAGATCTCGCTGGTTTAATTTGCGTATTAACCCAAATGAGCCATACGTAGTCTAAACTCCTCAACGTGGGTTTATATAGGGATTATATAGGGGACTACCCTAGGGGATGTTAAGGGAGATGCTAGGCATTCAGATTATAAGAAATGAATCGGGGCCACCTCTGTTTAGGGTTTAGAGATCGAATCACCATCGTAAGGGCGGAACCCCATGGCTTCTCTTTCGATTCAGTTCTTGCAGAAACCCTAAACCCTTAAGCCGCGTCTGCAGAGTTCCAAGTTACTCTGGTGGTCAAGGAATGAAGTTTAAGATTCGCTGTTGCTCAGATGTCAACCTAATCCCTAAACCCTAATCCCCAAACCCTAAACCCTAATCCCTAAACCCTAATCCCCAAACCCTAAACCTTAGGGTCGCTTTCGGGCTTTTTGGGGCTGCGTGGCAGATTATTTAAAAAGATGCCTGTAAAAGTTCAGGAGGTTCCATCCGCTACCCCCATGCGTCGCTCAAATCTTTTTTCTGAAAGGCCGAAACTTGAGCGTGCTCTCTGCGGGGGCGTGACGATGAATGAACAACGGACCTGGAGAAGAAACAGAATAAGGAAGCCCTCCTTGCTAGGGGGGTTTGGGGGGTAGGAACCCTAAATCCTAAATGAGCATAGTTTGGGTGGCTGGGGTGGGACTACGAAGCTGCGCAAGCGCGCGATAGGGTGTGCGCCCCTAACGCTGAAGAAAAGGCGCACACCCCGCGCGCGTCCACTGATGCACACCCTAATTCCTAAACCCTAAACCCTGGGGGAGCTTTCGGGCTTTTTGGGGCTGCGTATGTGGCAGATTCTTTAAAAAGATGGCTGTAAAAGTTCAGCAGGTTCCGTTGGGTTCAGTTAAGCCCTCGAAGTAGGTAGCAACATTGCCCTGAGAAAGCCATGGTGTTGCATGATTGAAAAAGGGGACTCCCTATACTTAGAGATACTTAGATATAATCCAAGTTTCCAGTTTCCGTTTTTCATTTTTCCATTTGACCCTCCAATATAGGTGTAGTATCCCCAAACCGACAATCCCTAAACTCGAATCCCTAAATCCTAATTCCTAGAGCCTACTCCCTAAACCCTAAACTCTAGAGGGTCCAGGGGGAGCCCCTTAGGTCTCACGAAGTTCAGCATCGGCAGCGTTCCTCCAGAGTTTGGAAGGATCACGCCCCTGGCTCAGGAACATCATGTTACATGCACATGGATGAGCTGTTTAAGGTTCATGGTTTAGGGGTTCAGGTTCAGGGCGCAGGGTTTAGAGTTCAGAGTTAAGGGATCTGGAAGGATCACGCCGCTGGTTCAGAAACAGCATGTTACTTGCACATGATTTAGGGGCTTGAGATTCATGAGGATCCAGGGCTTGAGGTTCTGGAAGGAACACGCCTTGCCTTTGGAACAGCACTGTACACATACATACTAGGCTTCGCATGATCGCTAAACAGCGGATTTCGCACTCCGCAAGGAAGCGCCTTTCTACCTTGTTGGGATTTGGGTGTCCTGATATATGTGTTGCAGCCTTTTCTTCCCTAGGGGAACGGGCACTAAGTTAAGGGCGAGGCCCTTTATCCCATTGCAACCGTACCTGTAGCCATGCTTAGAACTGCGTTGCTACGCTCCAAAAGCTCCAAGAAGAATCTAGGTTGGCTACTGCCCAGACCCTTTAACCACTTAACCTTGAACCATGATGAGTGATACCTAGGACCCTTACATTATTTCGGATAAAGAAGAACATGTGGCGAATTTTATGTTCTGGGGCAATGTTTAGAAGCTACCGTCTAAAGCATGATTACAGTTTGCTCATTCACACATCGTGCTGAGGGCTCTGGCTGGGATAGCCTACATGGTAGTTTCCCTAAATGAGGGGACCCCAATGTAGACCCCAAAATGCTAAATTATATAGTCCTTATCACGGGGGCCCCCAAAAAAGTAGTCCCCCCACGCACACATAACTTTCATGAGTTGTTCTGGACAGCTTCATTGGCAGCCCAGGTGGATGAAGGCTTTGGTTGGTTTAGGGTTTGGGGAGATATATGGGTTATAAGCTGAATTCCATAAGGAGGGGTTATATAGGGGATTATATCGGGGAGTTGTGTAGGGCTTTATTAAGGGGGATCCTAGCAGTTCAGACCCTCAACCCTAAACCTTAAACCCTTTATTATAGGGGTTATTCAGAGGGATACTAGGAGTGTAGACAATAGCTCATATGAGCCATTGTCTAAACTCCTAGTTTCCCCCTTAGTAACTCCTATAATACTCCCCTATATAATCCTCTATATAACCCCATTTAAGGAGTTTAGACTATGGCTCATATGAAGATAAAGTACGTAGAGACTGTTCACTTCCTGGCTCGTCGTGAGATGCCGGGATGGCCGAATTAAACGTCGTAGGCGGAAGCAAGAAGTCAAAGAATATTGGGCATTGTCAGGGTTATATAGGGTTAGAGTCTAAACTCCTAAAAGGGGGTTATATAGGGGATTATACAAGGTACTCTTATAATGGTTATTAAGGGGGATACTAGCAGTTTAGACCATGACTCATATAGGGTTATAGGGTATATATTTGGGTTATAAAGGGATACTGGAAAATGCAAACTACAGGGATTATAGGGGTTATAGGGTATTGGGACGCAAAGACCACCAACGACAGTCCCTTTACACATGGTATGAATGTAGAGACGTTCCAGGCAGAATTATTTTCAACACGTCAACTCCACATTTCACTCACTTCAGTTTTGGACATCTTCACCCCTGCCCTGGCGTACGGACCAAAATGCTGATCCTCGTGAGGCACACAGCATGTTTTGTGCCACTTTCAGCCCAACCATCTGAATCCCAGAGGGTCAACTACCCAATAATTAGGTACCTGGGTTTAAGGTTGTAGTAATTCTAGTACAGGTTTTGGGTAAGTATATGATTATTAGGTACTTGGACCCTTTGCACGCAGACTTCTGCAACCGAGAGCTCCTGCCAAAAATAGAGGGTTTAGGGTTTAGGGTTTAACTACGCCGTGGATGCAGTGGAGCCCTTTAAACCCTAAGCTCTATAAACCCTAAAATCCAGACGGACAAGGCCGTGTCAAAAAAAGACCAAAATCCTGAAACCCTCAAAACCTGAAGCCCTAAACCCTCAAATCCCTAAATCCTAAAGCCTAAAACCCCTAAACTCCTTAACCCCAAAACCTTACTGTAGGCTCTCTTCAGGCAGTCGGAAGCCCCAACAAGCCGACATCCTTTGCTCTGAACCGCCAAGCCGAAAGTTGAGGATGTACGCGGTTTAGGTGTTAGAATTGAGGGCTTGTATGGGGAGGGTTTACGGCCGAGGGAATACATAGCGACATATAGGGGTATCTTAAGATAATTGGGTCATTTTATTTAAAGCTTACAGGTCTAGCGTGGGAAATGACAAGGAGACTGTATTGGGATTGAACCTGCCCAGCCCGGATGATTAGTATTCCCCGCGTTGCATCTTCCCTTTCTTACAGTGGCGCCTTAGCCCTGAGCCCGTCGTACCACCAAAACCCCCCAACCCCAAGCCCTATACCATGTCAATGTTATCAGGCTCACGCAGCCAACGTATCCGTATCGTACCTCGGTCTCTCTATGGGTTCAGATCTGTTGGGCTTTAGCATGATAGGCTTTAGCATTGGGACTTCGAGCTTGTAGGGTTGCACTGAAGTGCAATCGTTTGGTAAACGGCTCTGATAAGGAAAACACAATCACGTCGAAGGTTGATGTTCAACGGTGACTGTAGCTTAGTCTTGGTTTGACGTGCAGTGCAAATTTGTTTGACGCGTGCCATAGAGTTCCTCTGGACCCTAAACCTTAGGACTCTAAACCCGAAACTCTAGCTTGGAAGGTCGCTGTACGCAGCCAACTGCTGGTCCACCTGAGATGTTATTACCTGACTGGGGTGTAGGGGTTAAGGAATTAGGGACCATAGATTCCCAATTATTGGTACGAGGGGGGTCTTGGTATTGTTAGGTGGACTATAGGAGCTATTTGCAACCAAGCATGTAAAAAGCGGATGGATGTTCTTACTGTAACGAAGTTGAATGCCTATGCTTAAACGGTAGCTGTCCAAAATGCAGGGACTCCAATATAGACCCCTAAAAAGCTCCTATCAATTTTTAATGGGACGCCCAAAACAGTATCCCTCATTTTGGGAAACCCTAAACCCAAATCCCTAAACCATTTAGATACCCGGTATACCCCTATATAAGCCCTGTGAAGCTACCCCTAATGTTGAAAACACCCCTAAACCCAAAACCCTAAGCCCCAAACCACATGCCTCCTGGGGTTCCTAATATAGATCCCACATTTGATCATCATCGGGTCATTAACGCCTGGATCCACGCGTGAGGTAGGGGGTTCCCAATATAGACCCCAAAAGGAGCTATAGTCTAAACTCCTTAAAGAGCCGTTATGTAGGTGATAATGTAGGGGAGTATTATAGGCGGAGTTAGACCATGGCTCATATACTACCAGTCTTAGTCTAGGGACTAGGCCAAAAAGGTCCAACAGGTCCAGGTTTTGGTTATCTCCACAAAAGTTGCGTTGCAATGGCCTCAGTAGGGGCCGCCCATAAGGCCATGTCGGAAGCCTCCCTGAAGCCTAAAAGCATCCTGGCATAGTCCTCGGGGTATCATAAGGGTTATAGAAGGGGATAAATCGGAAATTTCTATGACGGGTAGTATATTACCTACAACACTTCCTGTACAACTGTAGTTACTTAGTATAACTATTTCTTTGGTAGTAGTATATTACCTACAACACTTCCTGTACAACCGTAACATAGTATAGTGTGACCCGAAGCCAAATTCACCTTTGTCAGGCCGCTGAGATACATGTCCCCTGTGGGCCTCCTCTGTTGTGAAATCTCGCCAGAACTTACGGGGTTCCCTACAAGTCCCTTTTTGATTATGTTAAACATCACCTTTTCGGTGGCTACAGGGTTCACAACACACACCCCCCAAAGTGATGCGTTTAATCGGGGTCCTCTAAACCCTAAACACTAAACACTAAAATCTCGAGTTGTAGGGAGCCCTAAACCCCCAAAGGGTGTTTATTGGGTCCATACAGGGAGCCCTGACATACTCTTGGTATTTAAATCCAGCATGACCCTACTATACTACAGTTCTATACTTCCCAAGGTATAACGTACTTCGGGTCATGTAGGATGTATAGTATCGATCGTACTCCAAGGTTTGCGATGCAAGTTGCCCTTCAAGTGGCACTCTGATCAGGATATTTCGGCCGCCAGCACCTCAGGGTTTGCTGGATTGGGGTTTATATAGTGATTATAAGGATTATATAGGGGTTCTATAGGGATGATAGGGTACTTATAGGGGTTATGTAGGGATTATAGGGTATTTATTGGGGTTATATGGGGATTATAGGGTATTTCTTGGGGTTATATGGGGATAATGGAAAAGAAAATGGAAACTACTATTTAGGGCTCAGGGCTTCAACCTTCAACATTAAACTGGCTTAGGGGTTTAGGGGTTTAGGGTTTAGGTTTTTAGGGTTTAGGGTTTAGGGTTTAGGGCCAAGGGTTTGGGATTTTGAGGGGTAGATTGGAGTTCCCCTGAGATCCGCCATATACTATCACCCCGCCATGGCTTCTGTTTAATTAGCTAAACGATGTTCTGGTTATATAGGGGATGATAGTCGGGAGTATTGTAGGGCTTACTAGGGGGGGATACTCCTAAGTACCTATATGGTCTAAGTCTAAAGTAGGGTTTCTATAGTAGGAATTTGTAGGCTTTGTTGGTAATAGGGAAATATAGTCGCCAATAGAGGAGAAGATAATCTCCAACACGCGGCCCTGCAGTTGGAGGTCATGCTCTGCAGTCAAGAGTTTGAGGAAGGGTATTGGGTTCAGGATTTTAGGGCTTGGAGTTTTGGGTTTGGGAAAGTATCTTCAATGAATGGTTTCGAGGGTTTGGGGTTAGGGGCCGTTGTTTTGCTTGCATGTTTTCCTGGGAGATCTATGGCAACTCTAAACCCTAATCCCTAAACCCTAGACCCCTAAACCCCCAAATCCTAAACCCATCAACCCTAAACCCTAATTCCTGAAAAAGCTTCTAAAGCAAACCTGCCAAGCCTGGCCATGATACAGTGGAAGGAAGAAATCTTAGGCGTTTTTGCGTCATGAAATTTGCATGGTTGCCAAACGGTACAAGATTTCCTCCATACAAAGTGTAGTTTCTTACGGAGCAGAATCATGTGAGCAGTATTTTATGGGGGGATACTATGATACCCAATATAGAGTACGATTATATCCTCCTTTTGTGTCTCGTATTTTACATACATAATATAATTTTCCTGGGTTCAACCACCCAAAAGAGCACTACTCATATGTTTGCTTCCTTTCAGATGCGGGGCCTTGCGCGTGGACGTCTAATTTTGCGCACAAATTGTTGATCCGGTGGCTCGTATCTCGTACAGGGTTTGAAGGCTTAGGCTGAACGCTGCTTGGGGTTTAGGGTTCAGGGAACAACTGCAGAATGCGCGTAATCGGCAGCTAGATTTGACACTTACTGGGGCAAGGCATTTGATGAGATGTGAGATTGGATTCAAGGAGCTTCGCATGCATCATAATTCTCGCTTAGAGGGACCTCTGTGTGACAATGTGGCACAAGTGACGCCCGATACGCCTGACGCGAATTGTCTGAAGACAAGGCCGCTGTCGCAACTCAAGCTCATGTTCCCGCCCTCCTTGCTTAATCCAGCTCTGCATGTTGCGTGTGTTCAAGGCTTCGGGCGAAGTAGCCCTCGCCATCCCGTTCACAGATTTTGTGGACATGGCCCCCATGAATGAACATCCAGTCCGTGCACTAGCCATCAAGCGGCATCTGCAATGCCTCATTGGGCAGCCGCGCTTCAAGCAACGACTAGTTCTTTCAGATGGCCAGATGCTGTTTGACGATGCCGTGCTCCGGGGCCCAATGGATGCTCAGCTCATAATGCGGCCCTTTGAAGCAAGCTCGCAGGACCAAATTCAGCAACTTCAGCAGGCTGCCGAAGACAACAATATACTCGTGATAGAGGAGCTTTTGCAAAGGCCACAAGATCCGGACTTGGAGGATGAAGACAGGTCACCAGCTCTGCATTGGGGATGCGCGTCCGGCAGTATTGACGCTGTCCGTCTGCTTCTCGAGGCCAACGCCGACCAGGATAGGGTGGACAGGTATGGAGAGATTCCGCTGCACGTTGCTTCGCAAGAAGGCCACTTGGAAGTCGTCCGCCTGTTGCTGGAGGCCAACGCTGACAGGGACAAGGCCCAACATGGTGGTGCAACTGCGCTGCACGTGGCTTCTAGCGCAGGCCACTTGGAAGTTGTGCGCCTGTTGCTGGACGCCAACCTTGACAAGGACAAAGCCGAAAATGGTGGTGCAACTGCGCTGTACATGGCTTCACGAGAAGGCCACTTGGAAGTCGTCCGCCTGTTGCTGGAGGCCAACGCTGACAGGAACAAGGCCCAAAATAGTGGTGCAACTGCGCTGCACGTGGCTTCTACCGCAGGCCACTTGCAAGTCGTGCGCCTGTTGCTAGAAGCACACGCTGACAAAGACAAGGCCGAACATGGTGGTGCAACTGCGCTGCACGTGGCTTCGCACGAATGCCACTTGGAAGTTGTTCGCCTGTTGCTGGAGGCCAACGCTGACAGGGACAAGGCCGACAGTGATGGCGGAACTCCGCTGTACGCTGCTTCGCATGCAGGCCGCTTAGAAGTTGTTCGACTGTTGCTGGAAGCAAACGCTGACAAGGACAAGGCCGAAAATAGTGGTGCAACTGCGCTGTACGTGGCATCGCAAGAAGGCCACTTGGAAGTCGTGCGTCTGCTGCTGGAGGCCAACGCTGACAAGGACAAGGCCGAAAACAGTGGTGCAACTGCGCTGTACATGGCATCGCAAGAAGGCCACTTGGAAGTCGTGTGCCTGTTGCTGGAAGCACATGCTGACAAAGACAAGGCCGACAATGGTGGTGCAACTGCGCTGCACGTGGCTTCGCAAGAAGGCCACTTGGAAGTCGTTCGTCTGCTGCTGGAGGCCAACGCTGACAAGGACAAGGCCGCAAACGGTGGCGCAACTCCTCTGTACGTGGCTTCGCTTGGAGGCCGCTTAGAAGTTGTTCGACTGTTGCTGGAAACACACGCTGACAAGGACAAAGCCCAAAATGATGGTGCAACTGCGCTCTTCGTGGCTTCAGGCCTAGGCCACTTGGAAGTCGTGCGTCTGCTGCTGGAGGCCAATGCTGACAAAGACAAGGCCACCCATTATGGTGCAACTGCACTGTCCATCGCCACGCAGCAAGGCTGCTCGGAAGTTGTCCGGCTGCTGCAGGAGGTTCATGCTAGCAACAATCTGGCCAGGATGGGCAGTGTGACTACATATTTGACTCAAGCGGCGGCGAGTTGACTCAGATTTCCCAGCGTTGACAGCAGCCAGCGTCGCGCTTTGTGCACATGTGCCGTATACACAGTCCCGTCATGTGCAAACACAACACTCATCATGCTCGCCTGTACGAGTCCGTTTTAGCTCTCATGTCAATAGCCCCAGGCAGGGCTAGTACTGTAGAGTTGCTTCCGAACTTGAGTTATTTGTTACAGTTTTCCACCTAGAAACCTTTTCGAACTCCATATGTGATTGCATCGTCCGACACTCTTTGGCAACGCACCTGCTGCGGTCTCAGACCCATGACCATATGCTGCCTAACTGCTAGTTACAGAGCCGCACCTAACCATCGCATTCTCTTGCAAACCTATGTGCCACCAGTATTCCTGCCCAATTCGCAATTACGCAGTTCTAGGCACGTAGATTTGCTGGAATAGTTATTGTTTCGGTCTAGGTAGGGTTTGCTTAGGGTTCTCGTGGAGCCCAGTGATCAGTTGTCATTTTGATGGCGCAGCTACCTTAACACTCTAGACCTTAAAATCCCCTCCAAAAGCTGCTCTCCAGCCTGAATCTATCTCTTGTGTAGCTCCGAGGGCCCTTCACAAGTCTCATATCGCCTCGGCATATATGCGATGTGATACTATAGGGGCCTAAATAATTACCAATATTATGGTTCCATGTTCCTTGTATGATTAAAGTATATGGTACCTGAAATGGACCTCAAAATGATGTTGGTAATTATATAGGCTCCTACATTGTATTGTCAGGTCCCATGAATGGGGTTACTGAGCAGATCTTGGGACTTTGCAGGATGTATACGGTCTAGAAAGTTCAAGGTGTTTAGTAATGCCAAATCAAGTCTGATGCCAAACGAGTAGGAAGGGCAATCACAGTCTTTCTCCAGATGCCCGCCCATAGAAATCCAATTAATATACGAGCCCTAGTCCCTAAATCCTCGTAACTTAACCCTCAATCCCGCACTAGAATCTCTATGTAACCTCCTATGTACCCCTAGTTACCCGCCGTATCCCTATCACATCCCCCCTGACCGGGCTGAGGGTCCCCAAAGGATAGCCCAGAATCCTAAGACCCCACAAACCCCTGTAAGTCCCGCAGGTATGACCCTCAAACCCTAAACCCTAAACCCTATTGGAGTAATATATCTTGCTAGAAACTTTATTCTCAAGGTTGAAGTTTTGGGCCCATGCCAGAACCCGACACCTTAAACCGCTTACCCCGGAATTACCCCAACGCTGGGGGTTGTGTAGGTATATATACCGGGTCACATTGGGCTTATGAGGGGGTTATGAGGATTTAGGGCTTCGTGTCTAAGGGCTCAGGGTTTAGCCAGAAAGGTCGCTTTATCCATCCCGATCGGCATCAGAAATCTGAAAGTAAGCGCAGACATCTTGGCAACGGGGCAGCAAGGATTTAGGGCTTAAGTAAAGGCATTCTAATGGGAACCTCAAACAGGGAACCCCAAGAATATACTAGAATATACTAGAATATAAGGACCCTGGTAGGTATATTCCTATTATATTCCTACTATATTCTTGGAGTTCCCTGTTTGAGGTTCCCATAAGAACTCCTTTATTACGGTTCAGGGCGGGTCTCCCCGAAAGAGTACCAGAGCACCATGACACAGTTTAAGCTGTAGACCCTCAACCCATCCCTCCGTGTGGGTGTCTTAGGATTGGGATCTTCTAAGGAGTTATGTAGGATTCAGGAGAAGCCCTTCTTTCGCAAACTTGTGGGGTTTAGAAACTCAGGTGCGATGAGAAGGGGTTACGGATTCAGGTTTGGGAGTCCTTAAAAGATGGATCACGACGCAGAGAGGAGGAAACACACGATTGTTATTGAAGTTTGGCCTACGAAAGAGCGTAGATTCCTTGCTCCATGTCTTCAGAAGAGGGATCCAATGATATGTATAGATTCTGCCAGGGTGCCAGTTGTAAGTCAGCGTGTATTGAATAAAACGAACGGATTTGGAGAAGGTTGCAAGAGATTTTCTGAGATTCGGACATGGCAACCTCAATACAGACTCCAAAATACAGTAACTATAATTCTCATTCTGGGGACAATCGAAAAAGTTACCCCTAATTCATGGAAACCCGTCACGGAAGGAGTTGACTTTCAGGGCAATTCAAATACTGGCGAGAGTATGGGGAACTCTGGGTTGCTGCTCAGGAACTTATCGTCCCCCTTAAGTAGATAGAGGACGGGGTATAGGGACACCTTATAATAACATACCCGAAGCCATCTTCTATCTACTTAAGGGGGGCTATTAGTTGAGTTATCATAACACGGGTATACAGTAAATGAAGGGGGTTCCTTCTTATTATACAGCAAATTAACCTAAATCCCGCAACAGCAACTCAGAAACGGGGCGGCGTTTTCAAACCCATACCCGCCACGACTGCTGAGATGCGGTTTAGGGTTTTTGTTTCAAGCCTTGACCCTAAACCCTAAACCATGATGTTTACCAAAACGAAGCATTCATCTGCCCCAAAGTTGTATGGGTTCACTGATTCCTGTTGAGGAACTTAGATTAAGATACAATAATAGGGAAAACCCTACCTGGACCCCCCAAAAGTAGGTAAAATATTAGCCCCTGACTCCTAGAAATAGCCCAAAAGACAATTATTTTGCATACTTTTGGGGTTCAGGTATTAATTACTAACTACCCATGCGATGGTTCTTAGTACGCGGGCTCTTAATTAGCAATTAGGGAGCACGGAATACAATCTCTTTAAGATATATACCCCTGATTCCCTACTAAGAAGCAGCAATGATATACATTTTAGCATTCCTTCAGATCTCTCAACCACCACAGGCCAGGCATAGTCAAGAACACGAAGCCAGCCGTGATATCGAATTGTATTGTACAAGCTTAAAGAATTACTGGCACTAGCCCTATAGCAACCAAAAAGTAGTGTTGGGCAGGTCAAGCTATAGTAAAAAAATGTGAAGACCGTAGTCGACTTTAATTGCCGGCTACAGCAACCCTAAACCCCTAAACCCCTAAACCCCAAACCCTACACCCTAAACCCCAAACCCCGTGGCTGAACCTCCACGTTAAATAGGGGATTATTTAGGTTTTCGGGATTGGGGTTTAGGGTCTAAACTCCTTGAAGGGGGTTATACAGGGGGACACTAGGAGTTTAAACTATGGTGGATATTAGTAATCCTGCATGACCCTAAGTACCCTATACTTTGGGAATTATGGTACTACAGTATACTAAGGTCATGCAGGATTTTTCGGATCAACAGTATGGCTCATATTTTCCCATTTCATTTGGAGGCTATCAGACAATGCCTGTCACCTTAGGGGAGGTTCCAATAACTAAGGATGGAGGGTGTGTTTAATTAGGGTTTAGGGTTTAGGAGTTTAGGGTTTAGGGTTTAGGGGTAAGGAGGACCTTCTAATTTTCTGGAAATTCGTATTTAGTGTCTGAGGATCCTAGGGGTTATAGTTCTGCATGACTTCTGCTCTAAACCAAACAAGCCCCCAAGCCCCAACAACAACAACTCCAAACCCAAAATGTTAAACTCTAAGGCGGCCCTTAAGGCTTAAGTTCTCCGAAAAGGGTGGTCACATGACAGATCCCAAGAATCCGACCACCACACAGCTCATACATAATCCTAATAGTTCTATCCCCCGGGACCTACGCAGTCTCCCCAAGCCCTACCTGAACCTGAAAAGTAGGTAGAATAATGGCCCCAGAGTCATGGAAAGAGCCCAAAAACTGTTGTTCTGCATGCAGACCTCTAAACCCTCATTCCTTAACCCTCAACTCTAAATCCTAAACCTTGAATTCCTGAATCCTAAACCCTAAACCTCAATTCCTAGACCCTAATTCCTTAACTCTAAGCTCTAAATCCTAAACCTCAATTCCTCAACCCTAATTCCTAAACCCTAAATCCTAAGCCCCAAATCCTAAATCCTAAACCCTAATTCCTAAACCCTAAATCCTAATCCCTAAATCCTAAGCCCCAAGCCTTGAGCCCCTACATGGCTCTTGACTGGGTTGCTGTTAAG
>CAJNIZ010011747.1:6703-17760 GCA_905231905.1 Symbiodinium pilosum | reverse complement strand
CGAGTGCCAGTTTGGGTTTGGGGGTGGCTCGACAAACTTGGTCTGTTCCTTTTCAGAAGAACTGCAGATTCGTTGTAAGGCCCTGAAGCCCTGAGAGGTTCCTGGAAGTTCCTGAGTGGCCCAGGCCCCTTAGAGGCCCCTGCATGGGCGGTCCCTGAACGGCTCCTGGAAGCCCCTAATGGAAGTGGGCGGGGAGGCCCTTGGAAACCTTGGAACTGGGAGGCTTGCGACCCCTAAAAGCCCAAGGTTTGTAAGCAGAGGGGCCTCAGGGAGGCCTCTGGGGGGGGCCTGCCCTAAACCCTGTAGTTTCAACCTTGACCCTCAACCCTAAACCGAATGCCATGTTGTTGGGGGGATTTGGTATTGCTTTGGGCTTAGGATTCAACGCGGTTTAGGGCTTAGGGTTTCTAATTTGGACCCACCCCTAAAAAGGTCGTGGTTGAGTTTAGGGTTGAGGGTTCGGGGGTGGCTCAGGGTTTTGGGTCAAGTTCAAGTTGAAGTTGGTATCCTGTCCATAGCCTGGAGGGTGGGGCTGGGGGTTTGGGCCTTAGGGTTCAAGGCTAGTGTAAACCCGTGATTAATAAGCCCACTCTTTTTAAGGGCCTGAATATTCGGATCCTTACCATAACCCCTATTCAGAAGAGGGGGCTTGTTAATCAGGGGTCTACATGAAGAGTTAGGATCTTTGAGTTTTGAGTTTTAGGTTTGGAGTCCCTGATTCGGGTGATAAAACGCCCCGAAGCTTGACTAAAGACATGCGGCTGACACTAAACTTCCTGCATGACCCTAAGGTAGGTACGCTCTTGTGCCCCTCAGATTGTGTGCGCAGCATGCATGTTTTATGGCAACCTGCCACATGGGCGAAGAAACATGAATCCTCATGAGCAAAGATCCCGATCAATGGTTTGAAGATGCAGTATTTAAACGCGGTGCGAACATTCCCCAGGATTTCATCGACAGGAGCTGATGAAGATAGATACTGTCTACCGGGTAGTTTCCTTAAAACAGGGGACCCCGACATGGACCCAAACGACTTCTAATCCTTATTATGGAGACCCTCAAGAATGTACCCCTGGTTTCCCCAAACCCAAAACCCTAAACTTAAACCCTAAACTTATGTAAGCCCTAAACCCTAAACCCTAAACTTAAACCCTAAACCCTAAACTTAAGCCCTATATTATACTAAATGGGGAAACCCCAATATGGGGTCAGGCAAGGAGGCCTGGGAAGTGGCCTTCAGTTTAGGGCTTAACTAGGGCAAAGAACACCCAAAAAGTACAAAAATCAGTGGCCCAAATTGGGTGGTGCCCGAAGCTCTCTCCCTCCCCCTTTAAACAAGTAGTAATCTTCAACAACTTTTTCAGCATCTTTTGCTATGTTCATTGCAGGTTCCACATGTGCAATGTATGTTTGCTTGTCCCGTATGTAGGAACGAAATTGGAACATGCAATTTCGCATGCAACAGTGAGTACAACATATTGAGCCAAATTTTGCATATGGCTAAATGTATACGTTTTGCAGAATGTCGTGACACCTTGTCAAAGGGCTGGTTCGTACTGGGGCTTCTCACGTGGGGCGTTATAATAGATTCCCCCACACAGTAACGATTGGACCATACTCTTGTATAATTATACACAGCCCTCAGTATTACCCCTATTAGAGACTGTTGCTGTTTGGGGGTTTGCCAAGTGTGCTACCTGTGCGCCTATGACAGCATTTTCTCCAGCTTTCTATCTGTTATCATGACAATTTTCTTTTAGGGCCGACCCAAAACCCTAAATACCTTTCAAGTGCAAGAGCCGTTGTTGATAGCAACTCCAGGTATGGGTAACCCTAAACGCTCATGGGTTCCGCGAGACTCGGTCGGAAGCAGTAAGTTTCCCCTTTGAAGGAGGATTGCTCTGTCTTGGCAGAGGCCTCCCTGCATGGTTCCTCCGAACCCCAGATCCCTAAAGCCCAAAACGTCAACCCCAGAGTTTACTGTAGTATCCTGGAGAGCCTACAGAGCTCGTGTTGAGAAACTGGTGGTTGATGTTCAAAGTCCTACACCCGGCTTAAGGACTGGTGAGTTGTGGCAGTTTAGTGCGCAATGGTCCTGGCAGATTATAATATGCATCTTAGGGGATGATATTTGTCTGTAGTGTTAGAGTGCGGGAAGAGTCTGAAGTCGTCGTCCGCCTAAACAACTGGGACAGGCTGTAGTTTTTTCTTGGAAGTCTCCGTTTCACAACTTGGGACGTTGCTCATGTAACATGTAACCACCCTATACCCCAAGCATTGAAACTACGTGGCGGGTCGGGTGGTACGTACATTTTTGAAACCTTAGACGGTTATCCCGATCATCAACCTTCTTACGAGGTTCTCCTCACCTTCCAAGTATACCTCCAAACCCGAAGCCCCCAATTCGAAAAAATGACGGCTTCAGATATACCTGATAGGCGAACGTGTCGGGGATGAATTTTGGAACGCTCACGCTCTGCGTGATTTGAAGGGGGGGGTCCTTATAGTGAGCGCGGGAAGCTGAATGCATGTAGTGGGACCTCGTTTTGAGAAATCCGCTCTTCAAGGGTGGAGCCATGCGTCGTGGTATGGGTTCAGGACTCAGCTGGGAGCCGTAGCGTAGGGGCCTCAATGATAAAGCGGATTTGCAGTACAGCGCTAAAACCTAAAAAAGCTTAAAACATCTTAAAACCATTCTCTGAGCGAGCTTCAGCTGTTATCGCAGTTCCCCACTCACTGTTCGGTTGCGCCATCTATTCGATATTTAAGTCGCTGGGCTGCAGCGACTGTGCTCATAGCAACTTTAGCACGTATGGGCCTCCCTCATTTTTGTTCACTTTTGACATAGACGCAAGTCATCTGCTTTTTGCAGAGTTGACCGGCTGGTTCAGCTGCGCGGACCATTGAGTGTTCGTTTCCGCCAAACTTGGGCTTGGTTACCTGTAGCATATACTCATAAGTGTTATACCAGACGTCAATTCTAAGTCGCCGTTCAGAGAAGACTTGTGGAACTTCGAATGAAATGGGTCATAGATGTCATAGCCTCAACCGTACGCCAGCCTGCATTCTCCCGCCCTTGTAGGTATAGCCAGTATTGTTCTTTATGATGCACAGTTACTGCGCGCCGAGGGTCCTTCCTTCACGGCTTTACCACCATAGCTTCTGATGGGTCTAGGAGGGCATGTTCAGCCGGAAAGTGTGAGGCCACGCAAGCGGGTGTGGTTGCCACATCCGTATGTTTATAAATGGTCGGTAAATCTTGCCGATGAAGCATGTGCAGTTGGTAACTCGTCCGCTGGTTGGGCAAAACTGCAAAGGCAGTCCCTGCAGAAGGTCTATGCGTCATACCTGTAGTTTCTTGTTGAAGCGTTTACGCGGAAATCGAAATCTTGGAATCGTTTTGCATTTGCTACAATACGTGTTCATGTTTGAGTGGTAACATCATCAAGCTCCCGAGTTTTGCAAGCGTGGTGATGTGTTCTCAGGAAGTTAGCAACTTGGTGGTTGAGGGAAATTCACGGCGAGAGCATTGCGCATTGATTCAGCGCTACACAGGTCACAGGTTCCGAAAGCCCGTGTTGTCGCACCAAGGAATCAACAAATGCAATGTGCGTTTTTCTCGTAATGCAGACCTTCGAGGGCAATGCTCTATGTCGAGTTGGCATACACCTCATTGCATAAGCTTTTCCACCGAACTTGGCGCCATGTCTAAGCACTGTCATGTCGACAGGGTTTCCGTGTTTTTCGCGGCAGGTGTTCCTCAACCACGTTCCTGTGTCAACTGCTTGAGCCAGAAGCCGAAACCAAAGCATCGACAGGAACACCTGATGTTCGCGAGCAGAGTGCTGGAGAAAGTGGAGGACCGCCCGTGAACCTGCGTTGTTTGTCTGTGATTTGCAGCATCCTATTTGTTTCGTCATGGCAGCAGCGGTAGTTCTATCCGGTAGTTGCAGCAGTAGAAAGACATGTGCGATGTTGTGCGTTTCTTGGTACCTTGTGCTGAAACACTCATGCCAAACCATGTTGCGAAGGAGAAGAAGATTACCCAGGAGACTGCCGCGGAAATCACCGGCCACTTGGTGAGTCACAGCGATTTTGTTGTTGAGCTGTTTCAAGGATTTTCGGAACCGGTACGATTTCCATAGGATTCTTGGGGAGAAACTTTGGGGCCAGGCTGCTGGACGATGGGTATTCAGACCTGATCTGGCCCCTGCCAAACATGCGCATGTGTTTTGTTCAGGATTGGACACAACATCACAAAATCATCTGCAAACAGATGGACGTTCGTGGAAGCAACAGTGTTTTGGGATTTCCGGCGTAGGTTTCCATATTGTTTTTCCACGAGTACTTTGGGCCCATACTTCTGGCAATCTGGGAACAAGGACTGTGTACATATGATCGTTGATCAAAGGTCCGGTTCCCAAAGTGGCCTTTGTGGAACATGAAATCCATTGTTTTCCATTCATAGACCTACAGGAACCTGAAAATTCCTCAAAGGATTTTCGCACCAACTCCCGTATGCAAACTTGAATGCATGTGCTTGCAAAAACGTCCACAGCTTCCGCGCGCACGCCTTTGTAGCGACGTTGGAAACATGGAAATATGGGGCAGGAACACAGACCGCTAATGATGCACGACGCCGAAAAGGAGAGAGTTCAGAGCCCCTGCCTCCCATTCAGGGTTTGGGGTTTCGGGTTTACATTCCGAAAGATTGGAGTGTCAGAGGAAATCAACATAACAATGGGAACTGGATTTATATGGGTTTCATACGGATCAAAGATTTGGGCATTGGGTGTACGGGCTAAGCCCCATGCTTCAACCCCAGATTCTATTGTTCCATTTTTGGTCTTGCAATGCGCTCGCTTAATGGCAGCACTCATTTCAATTTGCCCGTAGCACGTGCCGAGGTCCCCCGAAAATATTCGGGAGATTCTATGGAATATTTTGCGCTAGGCGTGGGATTCAGGTTCAAACCATGACCCACCCGCTTAACTTGAAACGCGACATGTCGTGCTAAATCCCATGGCCTTTCCTCAAAGAGGGTACGAGAATATGAAAGTTTCCAGTCTTGGCCCCGATAAAGCACCCCTCAATACTGAACTTCTTCTTACACGCACCCTTGAGCCGTAATGCCGACAAACCACTACATAATCCCAGGGCCAGTGGCTATTCTGTTGTCCATTTTCTCTTTCACTTCAGGGCCTGTGTATCACCATGTAAGCCCTATAATGTAATCCCCATACACTCTGTGAAAATGCTTTAACGGGATCATACGGGATCGTATATCCTCCTTGAAAGGAACTTTAGATTCATAGCATTACTACTTGGAGGTCCATTGTACTTATAACCTACTTAGTAACTGTAGTTATAACCTAAATATAAGTCCCATAATTATAGTTACCCTAGATATAATTGGGTTGGACCTCCAAGTATGAACCCCCCGAATATGCGCCCCGCTAGGCTCATAAGGTCTAATAAGCCCTGAAAAGCCTTGGTAAGCTGTAACGTCCCCCATGACCGCTGAATAGGGTCCTCATTTTCTGGGTGCCTAAACCTCAAAGCCTAAATCCTAAACCCTAGACCCTGAACCAGAAGCCTTAACTCCATGATAGGGTTGAGGGTTTGGGTTTCGAATCTAAACCCTAAACCCTAAACCCTAAACCCTAGCCAAGGCCTGTCCAGGGATGAGATCGCGCGAATGTTGAAGGAGAGAACTGCCGATGTAGCGTCACTTGGCGCACACTGAGCCGGCTTTAGGCATGGTTAGGGGTCAGGATTCAGAGTTCAGGGTTTAGGGTCCAGGGTTGAGGGTCTAGGGCTGAGGGTTTAAAGTCCAAGGTCGAGGGTTTAGGGTTTGAGAAGGCTAAGTCTATTAAGGTCAGAGGGATAAAGTTTGGGGCTTGTATAGCGTTGAGGGGAATAGAGTTTAGGGATTGGGGGTTTAAGGTTCAGGGTTTAGGAGGGTGTACTATAGGTCAGGTAGATCCACAAAGGGCCCCCAGATAGCACAGGCCCTCTAAGCAACGTAACCTCGAGGTTCCCTTCCAAGTACCTTCTAAGAGTCCTTCTTCGGGTGTTTGTCCTATCTGGACTGGGAAGTTGTGTTATTATAGGCCATACCACTATTATGGTCTTAGATTTTGTAGAAGTCTATGATAGTGTAGGGTACCTCAAATAGACCTCGAGATGATGTTGGTAATTATTTGGGCCCCTACTTTAGGGTATAGGGTAGGGGAAGCAAAAAGCGGAGAATCAAATTGAAACGCAAGTGGAAAATGAAGTGGTATCTGGAGTATTTCTTGTTTCTTTTGTTACTTGCGTCTTTTGAAACCCAATACAACATGTCAATTCCAGCTAGTTCTGAAAGACTATCTCACCGAGAAATCAGGTTTGAGCAATGTATGCCTTGTGCAGTTGGTAAGTTGCAAGTGATCACAGGCAGCCATAGGTCCTTGGCAAACTCCCATGTGAGCCATAGTCTAAACTCCTAGTATCCTCCTTAATAACCCCTATAGTAGTCCCCTATATAATCAGTTATATAATCCCCTTTAAAGAGTTTAGACTATAGCTCATGTGTCCAGGATTGACTACGAGATTTCCCACCAGGCGCACTTCGTCATCAAGACGCTCTGCCATGGTTTTGGTGGCAGTCATGTTTAAGGTTCAGGCTTAACCCTAAGCCCTAATAAGGGTTCGGGTGTTAGGATCTTCGGAGGTTGGGGTTGTGGAGGGTATAAGGCTTTGAAACTGGAATGTGAGGTTTGCGGGCCGCCGTTCAGGGTTCAAAGCATAAGACCTTTTTGTACCCCCTAAAAGCTGCAGGCTTAGGTCGTAGGAGGTGGTATCCCTTCATAATAATATTGAAACATCCTAATCACCCATAAGAAACCGCACATGAGCTGTAGTCTACACTCTTCCAAGGGGACTATATAGGGGTCCTGTAGGGGAGTATTTTAGGGATTCCTAAGAGGGACACTAGCAAGCTTCTTGGCTCTTGAGGTAGGACTGCGGTGTGTTGTTTCCCAACGGGCACGGGCCTCAACTGGCTTGTGTTAACTGGCCCTGGGCTCCCTGCCTTGAACACGGTTCTAACGCCCCTGCGATATGCCATGGGGCAGCTCCCTCGCCGTCTGAAAGACCTGCGATGCAACCCCTTGGGGTGCCACATTTTGGCCCCTTCTGACTGGATGCACTCGGACTATGATAGTGTGGTAGGTTTTCTAGGTTATCTCAGCGCTATATTTTTCTTCATTGAGTACGTGGCGACGTATACTATGGGTTGTTCGCTCCTGCCCCCTGTATGGCATGCATGCCATTGTCCAGGCGGGCCTGCACTGAACAAGGTCAACGACTTGAGCACACGCGATGTGGCGACACGCTGTAGCACCTGCTTTTTGTAGGGACCCATAGTAAGTTTGGGCGTGGACTTTTCTCTGGATTGGCTGACATACGGTTTGGGTGGATGTCTGCCTGATTCCTTGTCTTGGTGAGCTTACGTGCACGGTCACCACTTTGCCCACTGCAGGATGGAACGGCGCATGGAGCATTTATTGCAGTGAGCCGGTCCGGTCGCAACTCCGGACAGCAGTGGGCACCATCAGGGCCTAGTCAGCTTTGACTCCTACTGCTAGAAGTGAGGGTTGAGGTCAAAGGCGCGGCCTCGGGAGCTGGATTGCTATGGCACACCAGCGAAAAAAGCGCCACGACACCCTACGTCAACTGGGTCCCGTACCGGTACGATGTGGTCGCACTTTACTGGCTGTCTGCTCGGCCTTTCGGGGTAGCTCTGTCTACAACCTTGCTGCGCTTTACTGCAAGAACGGCTGACCACTGTAAGCTGCCTGCAGTCAGTTGTGTGGTGCCGCTTGTCGGCCCTACTTGAGTGAGCTGCTGCTAATGTATAGTCTAGTGTATAGTGTTCCACTTTAGTCTTGGCTGATGTGCTAGGGCCCTATGGGTAACCTCAGCCTACAACCTTGGTCGCCTGTTTGTTGCTCTCAATTTTCTACTACAGTGCCACTTGCGGCTTGCTCCAGTGCTTTGTTCTCTCTCTAGTGTATAGTGCCCCACCTCTGTGGCTGACATGCTGGGCCCTACGGGGGAAGCCCAGCCGCCCATAAGGGATTCGTCAACTCGACGCGGCTGCTTCCTTGAGGAGCCGTCTGACACGTGTCAGATGCTGGTGTACGCTTAGCATCCTACGGATCTTTGCTGCGTTGTCAAATTAAAAAAAGGGGACACTAGGAGTTGAGACTATAGCTCATATATTGGAGGGGGGGCATATTTGATGCTGTGGTTGGAGCAGTGCTTAATATCAGTATAATGGCCATAATTATATTGGAACGGCAGGGTACACCCACTTCGTACCAGTACCTTGGATTTATACCGCAATTATGACCATGCTATACCATGTTTACAAGCTCAGACGTGTGTTATACGTACCGCTAGAACTGGGCTCGAATCAGCCTGAACCTTCAAGCGGCTTATAGAAATTGTATATCGTTCAGGTGGTGGCTTTTGACGGAATGTTGACCGAGATTTTGCCTTTGCTCCTGCTCTAGATTATTTGTATTTACCTGGGCCTGAGGGTTTAGAGTATACCTCGAGGCTCATGGTGCTTACCAGATTTTTTGATTGCGAATATGGCCCCACGCGCCTCATTGTATTCATGTAGGGTGGCCTAATTGCCCTAGGTATAAGAACCCTAACCCTTAAAACCTAAAACGTAAACTCCTTTAAGCAGCTCGAAAGAGAGTCGGATCTGAAGCCTCCGTGGGCCAACCGTTTTGGAGGTCTGGAGAGGGCTTTAGGGTTTAGTTGAGGGTTTAGAGTTTAAGGTTTTGGGGTTTAGGGTTTAGGGACCACCAAAGAGTAGGCCTCCCAAAAAGGTTACGCGGGGGTACGTACTTTCTGGAATGGCAAAGACAATGGAAACCACCATGTTTGTTAGGGTTGATGGTCAAGGGCTGATGGTAAACCCTTCAGGCCCCTAACAATGAATACTCGGATGAATATCACATGGAGTCTTATTGCTAGGGCATGGAGAAGTTGTTACAAGGCAGAGGAGATTACCTGATTACATTTGCCAGAGACGAAATGACACGTGACGTACTCCCCTGTGTGCGTCTGGAAGGTGAAACGCCAAAAGGGATTGTTCCGAAAGAACTGGAACGGTTTTGAAAGAGAGGGCAGATAGTCAAAACAAATTTTGGTGGAATGAATGCAGTGAGTTCTCATGTCTGGGTTCCCGGTATCATGGAGGGCCCCGCATTGCTTTCGGTTAGCTTGTGAGTACTCCACATGAGAAACCTTAGTAGACCGTGTGGCTTCTTCAATGACGTGCACTAATACAGAGTTTCAGAATAATGCCTGGAGGCATTCCCTAGCTTTCCAAGAAGCATAGCATTGAACGCCTGAATTCTACATCGAAACCGTATTTTTGTACTTGAGGTCCCTATTCTACGCAGTGCTTTCATTCGTCAAGCCAAAAAACCTCACGGACTGTACCCCTAAACATGCGCCAGAGACCCCTAACCCCTAAACCCTGAAACCCCGAAACCCTAAACCAGTTGCATCCGAGGAAGAAAGATGTTGAGACCAAGAGCTGCCAGATAGGATTCTCCAGCAAGGACTGGGTCAACAACTCCCTTTGGTTTAGTGTTGAAGCCTGAATGATTACCAACATCATGTTGAGGTCTGTTTGAGGTACTCTCTATAACTAGTCTGAGCATCTAGCATGCAAGACCATACGTATTTTCAAGAGAGCCTCTTTCTTTTCTATTCGATTATCCATGCCCCTGTTCTACACCCCAAACCCTAAAGTAGATTAAACCCTGAACTCTAAACCCAATTCTTCAGGCTTTAGATTGGCCGGTCCTTGTGTTGGTGGGCGGTGGAGGGTGGCGTGTTTAGGATTTCAGGACTAGGATTTAAGGAGGTGCTGTTAAGTCTGTTAAAGAACTTAGATTAAGTTACAAAATGTTACAAAGGCGAGGACATCTTATTTCTTACTGTAACCCTAAACCCTGAGCCCTTAGCCGCAGTTCCTGAACAACAATCCAGTTAAGAGTAGGATGTGGGGAGATGGGATTGTGTAGTGTTGTACAGCTACACAGCAAGATCCCGCCCACAGCTCAAAGTAAAAAGGTTTAGGGATTAGGGTTTTCTGATCATGTTGAGGCCCGGTTACATCAACAATTGTCGAGACCCACTATCTCCCGAGGATACACTAGTTTTCTATGAGGATCTGTATGCCTTCTGGTCTTGTGACTGTGCCCGGGTGGTTTAGGTTGTAAATTATGCGGGTGGTTTTCAAAAGCCTGGTCTCTTGCAGCCGCACGGGGGAAATATTGAGTGGAACCCCCCGCATATCCTTCCCTAACAGAACGCGGAACCCCAAATGTAGGGACTGGGTAGGGTTTGGGGTTCAAGGAAAATTTTAGGGTCTGCGACCGCCCGTTGTCCTGGAGAGATTGGAGTATCATCCCCCGACAGATGTGCATGGAACTCGAGTGGAGCCCTGTTGTTTTCAAAGAACCGTATTCTTTATGGGGCACATGTTGGGGTTCCATGTAAACTTGGAGTAGGGCAATGAACTCTGAACCGTATGCAGTGTTCACAGGTCCCCGAACCAAACCCTAAACCCCTAAACACAGTACTCCGCCGCAGGTTCCTTTCTCACGAGCATTCATTCGCCCCAAACAAGCTGAAATAAGCGGAAACTTTAGGGGTGGGATAGTATGGGGTAAGAACATGGTCTTGATAACTTCAATCCCCCAATGGGTTTGGGGTTATAACCCCAAAACGGGACCGTTTAAGTATCATATGCGGTACCAGAAGACTACTGGTTTATGGAAGGAGGGTGGTTAGAGAAGCCATGAAATGTTATCTACTTCCCGCTTGCAGAAACCCGAAACCCTACCATCTGCGACTGGAAAGGGGTGTTTCAACATGAAGCCCACGGAAGCTTAAGATAAGTCCTACGCAAATCTTGTGTCATGCACTTAGATGCCTATATGACTGTGTGTGTATATACATATGGATGTTTCCGTTTTTGA
>CAJNIZ010011745.1:0-10442 GCA_905231905.1 Symbiodinium pilosum | reverse complement strand
CATTTAAGCCATTTAATAAATGCCTGTATATGGCTTATAACCCTATAAGGCATGTAAGGGTTATGGGTAGTTCCCAAAATTAGGAGTACCTTTTTGGGGGTCCCCATAATAAGGATTATAGTATTTTGGGGTCTGTATTGGGGTCCCCTAATTTTGGGAAACTACCATATATCTATCAGGTTGGGGTTAAAGGTCTTCAGTCCGGGTACTGCCCCAAACCCTAAACCCTAAGTGGTATTTGGGAAGTCGTGCCATACTTGTTTTTTCTCAAGCGCCTCGTCGGACATGTTGTTAGCAAGCGCGTTCTGAAGTCTTGTGTTCGCGATTGACATCATCCGATTAATGCGCCTAATACTTGTCAGCATGAGTGCTCATTAGTCATCTCCTCCATCCCACTGCTGCAAAGGCCCAGCTGCGAATACTAAGAACATCTTACAAAGCCATATTCAATCTTTATTATTAGTATATAGAAACAGTACTCATATTATCCGGCTTGCTATAGTGGTTCCCACTTTCTTGTCCAGTATCCCTATATGACCCCGACATACACTCTAAATAAACCCTGCATATATATTCATATATATATATACACATGTGGTTTTAGCTTTGTCATTTCTGCGTATCTATCAAACTAATTACCATTGAAGCTTGGCAGGTAAGCTCTGCACCTTGCTCGTGAAGGCAGATGCCAACGTAGACTTCAACAGTTTTAGGGTTTAGGGTTTAGATTTGTTGTTGTTTCAGGGTTTCGGGTTTGGGTCCTTTTTAAGGAAAGTACAAGCATGTATACTATAGGGCTGAGGGCTTTTCAGGGCGTACGCAGGACCTTGCTTTAAAGTTGCCTCCAGGGACACTCTGGGGACAATACGCGGAGCATAGGCTCTTCTTGGGGTATAAGGGGGTTCACAAATTGTAGGGTCTTGGGTTTAGGTGTAAGGCTTTTGAGGATTTTTTGGGTTAGATGGCTTGGGGCTTGTTTTGAGAAGCTGCCATTCGAATATCCAACTCTGTATTCGCAAAGTATGTGCAGTATGTGACATGTACAGCCACCGAAGGCATTTTTTTGAAATGGAGACCTCCTTTTTTTACCGCCAAAAAGTACGTACTATTCTTTTGTAGAAGCCTTCCAGAAATGGACCCCTAACTCCAAGCTAGCCCAATTTCTACATTCTGACCCATAAAGTTTGCGTTTGGACAGGAGGGCTTTTAACCCCGAACCTCAAACCCTTAACCCTACGCTGCCCAAGGCCCATGTGAGCTTCTGTCCAGACTCCTTAGAGGGGGCCATATAGGTGAGTATATAGGGGAGCATTATAGGGCTTATTGAGGGGGATACTAGGAGTGTAGACTATAGCTCATGAGGAAGGCCACGAGTTGCCATCCAAAGACGGTTGTAGCTTATATTGGGGTAATATTGGGAGAATGGAAAGTAAAATGGAAGCTACTATAGGGTTTAGGGTTCAGGGTCAGCTTCCATGTGTGTTTGGAGGAGGGGACGCCCTTTAGACAGAAAAAAACAAACAGTTCTGTGTATATCCCTATAGGTCCATCCATATCCCTATCGACTCCTGTTAAGGAGACCCTTACCCAGAACCTCCTATGTAGTTCCCTTTAGGGTGGTTTGTAGAGACCATAACAAACCATAACAAACCCAAAAAGGAACTAAACCCAAAACCCTCAGCCCTAAGCCCCAAACCCTAGGCCCTAAGCCCGAAACCCTAAGCCCTTAAATCTGAGCCCTACCTAAAGCCTAGGGCCCTCAGGCCGAAAACCCTAAACCTTAAACCCTATATGGCCAAAAACCCGAAACCAAAACCGTCAGCCCTAAACCCTAAACCCCTACACCTTGAGCCCTAAACCCTAAACCCCTACACCCTAAGCCCTAAACCCTTAATTTTCTGGGTTGCTGTTAAGGAACTTAAATTAAGTTACTATATTGGGGAAACTCTATTATTTACTATATATACCCATGATGGTAACTTAATTTAAGTTCCTTAACAGCAACCCAGTTTTGGGGTTTGGATAGGTAGATGGGAGCCTTGGGGACCTCAAGCTGGCCATTGAACGGGCCACGGGCATCACGCGCTGGGAGCAGAAGTTGACGCTAAGTTGATATAGGGTTTAGGGCTTAGGGTTTAGGGCTGAGGGTTTAGGGTTTAGGGCTGAGGGTTTAGGGTTTAGGGCTTAGGGCTTAGGGTTTAAGGCTCAGGGTTAGGGCTTAAGGGTTATACTGGGGACCCCAATAATGGAGAATCAAATGGAAAAGAAAATGGAAAATGAAATGGAAACTGGAATTACATAGGGGAATATGTTGGGGTTAATATGGGGATAGTTGAAAACAAAATCGAAAGTGCTGTATTGGGGTTTAGGGTTCAGTTCCGTGCGTTTAGGGTTTAGGGTGTACGGATTTAAGGGTTTAAGGCTTTAAGGGCTTGGGTCTGGGGATGTACAGGTGTAGGGGGTAATATTAGGGGTATCGGGTTTAGAGTTTAGGGAGTAGGGGTGAAGGTTTTCGCGTGGATGGACTCAATCTGCACCACTAAGGATCTCCATAGCATTGTAACTCCCAAGGTATGAGGTATATCAGGTGGTGCAAGAATTTCTCCATGTACCGAAGCGAGTTGCACTTCTAAACCTTAAACCCTAAACAGTAGTTTCCATTGTCTTTTCCATTATCCCTAAATAACCCCTGCATGGGAGCCTGCTAGGGCCCTATTAGGGGTGTCAATGGAGCATACCGTGTTCAGGGCCTTCTGTTCAGGGTCTAGTGGACCGGGTATAGGAAGTAGCGTTTTAAACGCGATTGCTATAGTTCTTAAAGATCATAATGTCGTTGTGGTTATCTTAAGTTGTAAGAAGACTGTGATCTTGCTTGGTTCAGGCAAGCAAAGCACCACTCTGGTATCGCTTCGATTGCTGTTGTTGCTGCTGTGATGTCCTGTACCTGGACCTCGAAAGTAGTCAAACTAATAGTCCGAACTTGCACAGGTGGCCGAAAAGGCTCTTATTCAACATTCTGCGGGGGCTCGGGTAGTATCGGTTCCAATCTGAAACATAATTTAGTTGAAAACAATGACGCAGAAGAGTTGTGCGTTGCTTGTACAACTGTTGCTGTTTGATTCTTGTATTTGTAAACCATACTCGGAAATATACAGCCTTTTAGTAGTTTGAACCAGCATAGCAGAGCATCTTCAACTTCGTTTTGAGTGAAATTGAGGATTGCAGGGACCTCGGAGCTGACAGACCAGACATTCAAGGTGCAGTGCGCGCCGGACATTACGCTGGTTCGACAAACTTTGAGCGCCAACGACTGGCAAGTCATCGTTGAGAGTAATTCAGAGGCCTTCAGATTTGCCCCGCTGTGCGTGAGGGAAGATCGAGCCTTTGCCCTCAATGCTATTTCCCAAAATGGGCACTGTCTCAAGCACGCTCCCTTTCTTCAAGCCGACCGTTCGGCGGTGATGAACGCTGTGCACGAGGCTGGTTGTGCTCTCCAGTATGCATCAGAGGACCTCAGGCGTGATCATGAGGTGGTGCTGGCTGCGGTTCGCAACGATGCTGAAGCGTTGGCGTATGCCGCGCCCGAGCTCCAGGAAGACCGTCGCTTTTTGCTCTCGGTCCTGCGGCGGAACAGCGCAGTGTATGCCGTTCTCTCAGCAGACCTCCGCAAAGACCCTACATTTGCTTTGGCTGCTGTGGAGCAGAATGGTGACTCCCTGGCATGCATGTGCGAAGCCTTCCGAGAAGATCCTGCTCTCGTCGCTGCAGCTGTGAAACAAAACGGTCTTGCACTCCGACACGCACCTCAGTGGCTGCGTGCAGACCGCGAGTGTGTCCTACTTGCAGTCTCTGAAAATGAAGGGGCTTTGCAATATGCTGCCAGAGACCTCCAGGCTGATAAGGCTCTTGTCCTGAGCGCCATCTCAGAGACAGGGCTCGGCCTTGCGCTT
Source organism: Symbiodinium pilosum (assembly GCA_905231905.1). Classification (NCBI taxonomy): domain Eukaryota; class Dinophyceae; order Suessiales; family Symbiodiniaceae; genus Symbiodinium; species Symbiodinium pilosum. The sequence goes on along the minus strand of CAJNIZ010011745.1, from coordinate 6,492 downwards.
CAGTATGCAGCTGAAAGCCTTCTGCAGGATGAGGAATTCTTGCTGGATGTCATTCAGAAGAATCCAGATGCTTTGCTACACTCCCCTGCCGAAAGCTTGCACCACAGCCGAAGCTTCATGCTCGAGGCCGCGCGGAGGAACGGCGGCGCTCTGAAGAATGCATCTGCCGATTTGAGAGCTGATCGCGAAGTGGTGATCAGAGCCATCCGTCATCAGAGCGCGGCTTTCCTGAGTGCATCAGTAGACCTCCAGACAGAGCCAGGATTTGTGGCTGAAGCGCTCGGTATCAATGGACTTGTCATCGAGCATGTTGCGGAACAATTTTCAAGCGATCCCGCAATGGCACTTCGCGCCGTTCAACAGAACTGGAAGGCGATCCGTTTTTTGCCACTGTCACTTCGGAAAGACAGGACACTCATTCTTGTAGCGGTGCGCCAAAATGGGATGTCATTACGCTATGCCGCTTCCTGCGTGCTAGGGGATCGTGCTATTGCCTTAGAAGCCGTGAGACGAGACTGGCGAGCTCTACAGTATCTTCCTTCAGAGCTCCAGGGAGATCACGAGATCGGGAAGGCCGGCGTGGATCAAGATCGCCGAGCCCTGCCCTACGTATCCCTTGATCTTCAAGTGGTTTTGGGCAGCCAGGTTGAAACCTTGCCTCTTGGGAGCCCGGAATAAAGAATGGGTTCTTGGGTTTACTGTTACTATATAGCATTACAGGGATGGTTGAGGGCATTACATGGGGATTGCGGTTGGGATCGAAGCTTTCATTTCCTGCTACAAGACCTAGAGCCAACAAGCTCGGCAGTGTGCGTCGCAGTAGCTAGTGCCTTCCACTCCGAGCAGCCATTTCTGATATCTTGCAAGGGCCAAAGTGCCTGCACAAATCAATGAACATCTCGGCTGCCTCGTGTTATTTGAAGTGAAAATGCCTCAAGAAGCCTTCGTCTTTGCAGTTGTTGGTTTCTTGCATGCACAGAGGTCATCTGCTACCTAGGATACGGAAAACCTATCTTTGCATTTGAGGCACGCAAGCTCAGGCAAGATTTTGATTGCTAGGAACAGGATGAAGTCGATTGCTACACTTTCTGTTGAGTTTGAATATGGGTAACATGGAACATGACAGGGCTTCATGCTTTCGTCCTGCTACGGAAGCTCTTTGTGACTCCAAGAAAAGCAGCATTTCAAGGCACTACTAAGCGCGAGTCCACAAGCCAAAGCCCTTCAGATCTTGTGCGCACCCATTGCCTCCTTCCAGAATCGGGTTTTTTTCCAAATCCCTAAGGGTCCAAGGACCCAAATAATGGGGCTTCAGGGCCCCAATGCCATTAATATTATAGTATTTGGGCCCTAAAACCCTATTATTTGGGTCCTTGGACCCTTAGGGAATGGAGGTTCCCGTGTAAAGGCCCACTATTCGACAGCCCTCGTTCCAAGAATCCAAGACGTCAAACAGCCAATGTATCTGAGAGTTTTCTGCCCAATTTGACTGTCCCTCTGAGATATTCGGCTTCTAGTTTGGATCGACGCCGTGCAGCATACCCCGGCAAAGCTATCTGGGCATGTGCCATCCCTCTGGACATATCCCTCAACCTGACATATTCGACATGCTAGAGGAAAATTCAGGGAGGAGCCCTGATCTTGATCCAAGCCCTAAACCCTCCTAAACCTTCGACATTACAAAGAGTGTACACAGCTAAGAATCCAAGAGCGATGCCTCATTTGTAGGGTCTTAGGGCTCAGGATGTTTGAGGCCTGCTGAATCCAGGGAGTTACGGTTAGGGTTGAGGATTCTGGTTTCATGGTCTAGGCCATGGGACGACATTGGCTTACCGGTTGTTAGTAGGGAATGAAGAAAGATCCCCACAGTAGCCCCATACATCAATGGCTTTAGGGGAATCTTAGGGGTGTATTTACTGGGGTTTATATTGGGATAATGGAATATAAAATGGAAAGTACTATTTAGAATTTAGGGCTTAGGGTATCATAGGCACTCCCCAATGGTGTAGTGTTTTCCAGATGTTTTGTTCTCGTTTTTTCATTCGATACTGACAACTTGCCCTAAACCTTGTATACACCCCTAAAGTCTCTGGTGTCAATGTGAGTTTCCCTTTGCTTGTCCATTTGATTTCCAGTCTTCCCATATGAGCCGGGGTCAGAATTAATGTTATTGTAAAGTAGTGAAGGTACGGTTGTTCAATCAATGGAACGATGCCAAAGCCATTGCAAAAGAATGCGCGCACCCTAATTTAATTTCACCATTACCGAAAACAAGTAATAGTGATGCCAACTCATATAGGTAAGCAAAAGCAGGGGCACCCTGCTACGCCGACCGTCTTTCAGGCTTCAGCATCGCGGGATCCATGGGTAGGCATCCACCATCTTGCGAAGTGAAACCCAATACCTTCGACCCAAACCTTAAACTGGCTAGCTGTTAAGGAACTTACACTAAGTTACCATAATGGGTAGATATATATCTATATATATGTACAGCTTAATATGGTAACTTAAACTACGTCCCTTAACAGCAACCCAGTTAGTATTCTCAAAGGACTGGACAGGGGGTATATCCAAGCCCTGACGGCCCCTTCTGACTGTTGAAACTCCCTACGGTCCTTAAGCACCGAAATCCAAGCACTGAGCTGTGAACCTTATGTCCTAAATCCTGAGCCCCCAAACCCCAAGACCTGAAATTAGAAACCTCCCAACTGCTCCCCCCCAACAAAGCCCTAATTCAGCCCTTAAGTTCTGTGAGGCGCCCGATCCACGAGCGACTGTGAAGAGCTGCAGGACAAGGCTCTGACTGCCATGTGCGGCCCTCGGGCCACAAAAACATAGATGTGTAGGGTTTTAGGGTTTTAGGGTTTAAGGTTTAGGGTTTAGGGTTTAGGGTTTTAGGGTTTAGGGTTTAGGGGTAGATTCGTATATTATGTTGGGATAATGGAAAATAAAATGGAAACTACTATAGTATATTGGGGTTTATATGGGATTAATGGAAAAGAAAATGGAAACCACTATGAGGTCTATGGTACCCAATAATGGAGAATCAAATGGAAAAGAAAATGGAAAACGAAATGGAAGCTGGGATTATACCGGGGTTACATTGAGGTCAGAGGATTAGGGTTCAGGGCTTTTGGTTGAGGCTTTGGGTTTGTTTGTTGAGAGTTCAGTGTTTGAGTCTAGGGCGTACGGTTTATGGGATCTGTCAAGATTTGTGAAAGCTTGAGGATTGGCACCTTTTCGTTGGGATTATGCATGAATGTCTCCGCAACATCAACAGAAAGAGACTTCAACACGCGCGGGCGCGTATGGCTGTAAAGGTCAGAGCCCATGTTCTAAATGCTGAGGGTTCAGGGTCTTTGGGATTCTTGGGGTCAACAAGCTCATTTCTTAACAATTAATCCTCTTCCCCTACTATTAAACACCCCACCCCCTCACCCCCCCCCCCTCCAAGAAAAAACATTGAATACTCCAATTATGTGGCAACGTTTGGCAGATTATGATATGTTGGGTGATATATTGGGAGTATTTAATATTAGCAGGGATGGGGGCGGGGGGTTGTAATATTTGGGGGATGGGATTAACACTCAGCCATTCAATGTCTTCCTTCATTCCCGAACTGTTGCTTTCCTTCATTCCCGGCTGTTGCCAAGAAAGTTCCGTTTGCGGGGAAAGGTGGATGGTTAGGAATGGTTAGGGTTTAGGGTTTATGGTTTAAGAGTGTATCGCGCTAGGGTTTCCAAGGATCTCGGCGCCTAAGCATATGTGAGTGGATGACATTCACTGGGCACTCATGGACACCGTTCTGGGCTCGTCTTCAGGGAGAATTATGACCAGGAAAGACTTCTGACTTGCAGTTGTGATCCAAGACCCTCCCTGTGCCCTTACGTAGGGGTATGGTCCCTAATAGTGGGTAGTTAGGGTATAGAGGGTAGATGGGGGGTCTAGGATTACAATTATCATTCTTGGGTACTGCTAGGGCAAGACTATCATGAAGGTAGTCCTGATGAGAAATTCTTGGTCGTATATCTACAAACTTCTCCAGATGGACTTGAGGATTCGTTCTTCATCTGAGCTTTAGCCTAAACTCCTTAGAGGGGGAAAAAGGGATTACGTGGGCAGGATCTTATGTATGGATCAGGAGCTGAAAGCCGTAAGTAAAACAAGCATCGGCAAAATGAATCTGAGTCTGATGAGCTTGAAACCAAGCCACAGGATCCCACAATTGCAGAAGGCTTTAAATCGCATGCCAAAGGCCACTGGAAGCTTGGGTTTCTAGCCTTTGGACCTTGGACCATGCACTCTCCTGATCTATCCCTAAGTGGGATCATATTATGTAGGGCACCTTATGTGGTCCGTGATATCCTTGGTGTAATTGGTATTCCATCATGAGATATCCATTACTTTCAGGTTTATTTCGTCCGTAAAAGAGACAATAACTTTCATCTCCATTGAGCGCGTAGACCCTAAACCCTAAACCCTAAACCGTTGACTCTCTACCTCCCCAACCCAAGAGTTCATGTAGGTACATGGTATATAGTTGGGCCTTAAAGTAGGTATTAGGGTTTAGGGTTTAGGGTTTGAGTCTAAGCTCCTTAAAGGGGGTTACATAGGGGATCATATAGGGGACTATCATAGGGGTTATTATATACTTGGGCCTTAAAGGGTTTAGGGCTTAGTACCCTAAGAAATACCATATACCTACATGGACCCTTTTGGCTAAGGGCAGCAGTGGCAGTGGTACTGCCAGCAGAGGAGGCCAGGTCCTGAAAGGAAAGCTTTACCCAAGCCCGAAAATTAGTTTAGGTTTAGGGTTTAGGGTTTTTTGAAAGGTATGTAGAATAATCGCCTCTTGGGCGTGTTTTACTTAGTGGTGGTTAATGGGGAATCAGGGAATACAATCCGAGTATAATCCTCATATTGTATGAGCTGGGATGCCAATAAGCTTAGGTTTAGGGTTTAGGGCAAGTAGGGAATAAGGGAAAATCTTGTATGAGGATTATATAGGGATTAGACTCCGGAAATTCCCTACTAGCCACCCAGTAAGTCTTTCGATCTGAGGGAACAGATCCAAAGACCGTCTAAGCAGAGCCTTGGATTAGGTTGGGATACATCTTCAAGATGGCAGTAGGATAGCTTAGGTGGACCCCCTCCCGGTGATAGTCACTATAGAAATGAGGGATAATTAGTATTATGTTCGGGTCCTCTTATATTCCTACTATACCACTATTACAGGGTGGGGGGGTCCTCCTAAAGGATAGCCGCCGGGCCCTTCAACGTAGAGAAGCCGATTTGTTCCTGGCTGCTCCGGACAGGTCATAAAAACGACCCACGGCACCTTGCCGACGCTTGACGACGCGACATGCAGGTGGATCTGCATCTTCAGCTGGGATCCAGGAGGGGTATTAGTATAGTCCCCTTTTAAGTAGATAGAATATGGGGTATATGGGGATCTTCTTCTAATATACCCAAAGCTATATTCTATCTACTTAAGGGGGACTATAACTATAGGGTTTAGGGTTTGTGTAATTTCGGAAATTTCCGAAAATTAGGGGTACCTTTTTCGTTATGATAAGGGCGATAGTATTTGGGAGTTTATTTTGGGCCCCCCTATTCTGGGAAACTATCATGTTGCAATGACAGCCAGATCGCAGGCAGGCTGTAGAAATGTTGATAGGCCTTGCATAAGGATGACATGGCGGTTTTGAAAGTTACGGGGCTTAAGGTTTAGGGTTCCTCTTTGCGTCCCTATAATAAGGATTAGAATTTATGGTGGGGGGGGGGGGGCCGAGGGATCTAACTCAATAACCACTAGCTACCCCTATGTGACCACAGTTTTCATATGATTGTCCATGTTCTTTTCCAGTATCCCAATATAACCCTATATTCCCAATATATATATATATATGTACACCCTATTCCCTAAACCCTAAATATCATATCGGGGGTGGCTCAGACGGACGGCAGGCTCTTGCAAGCATAGCATCAGCCCCTGATTTGGCCAGGAGACTGGCAGTGGATTCCTACCTTTGCCTACCTCCGGCCCGGGCCTGAGTGTTACTGGGTTTAGGGTTTAGGGCGTTGGGTTTGGGGTTTAAGATTTAGGGTTTGGGGTTCGGGGTTTAGGCCTTAGGGTTGAGGGCTTAGGGTTCAGGATATGTGGGCCTTCTTCCTTCCTTCGATCATGATACGGCAGGTCCCGATTGTGGGGTTCCTGTTAAAATTGGAGTACCTACACAAAACTCCCTCATTTGGGGAACAGTAATCTAGGCCAAGTGTCAAGTGGGGAAGTGCCCCTGTTCATTGTGCTGAGGGGTTACATTACCACGAAGTCCAGGTGATAGTTAGAGCTTAGGGTTTAGGATGAAGGGTGTGGGACTATTAGGGGTTGGCTTGAGGTTTAGGTTGGGTACTGTGCCCCCTCAGTAACAGCTGGATAATAAGTAAAAAAAGATTATGTATAGCCCTTAATAGGACCCCTAATATAGACTG
>CAJNIZ010011743.1:0-10658 GCA_905231905.1 Symbiodinium pilosum | reverse complement strand
TTCCCAAAATTAGGGGTATCTTTAAGCAGTCAGTTCCCACGATTGACTGATACAACGCGGCGTTTGGCTGAATAGTTCTGCCTGGCGTGCTGGTGCAGGCTACACAACCGCCTGAGAAAGCGATACCTAGAACCTGGGTTGCAGTCGTAACTCTACCACACAGCTCACGGTATGTCGGGACATGTGAGGTGGCCTGCGCACATGCATACCATATTCAATGCCATATTGCCAGCATCTTGTGTATGCCATATGTCAGATTCAGATATGAGGTAGGCTTCCATCGCAGACTTCGGTTAAGGTGCCTGCAGACGTTTAACTATATATCTATATATAAATGTATATATATATATATGTACTTGCTTATTTCTCCGTAGGATAACTTTTGGACGTATACATGTAAGCCTTTAGATAACTAGGGAAGACCAGAAATGAAAGCCGCGGCCTATGCAACCTGTAGAGGGACTCAATGCAAAACTGTGGGACAGTTTGGGCATCTTTGCTGCTCAGGAAGCACTGTCGGACAAGAAATACGATGAGGCGGCTCACTTTCAGATTGGTCTGCCTGAATGCATTGGGACCCACGCACGAGTGGGTGTTCCCCACATAGGCCGAAAACACCTGTAACTACAACTGAAATTGACCATGACGTCAAGAAACCCTAGGTGGTCCGCATTGTCTCCGAATCCCTGCCCTACGATGCCTTCCTGAAGCTGGTGGGTGAACACCAGAGTGTCTTGGATCTGGATGCGACAAACTTGGAGGTTCAGGGTACGTATAGCCTCCTTCTAATTGTACTTCTAATCTTTCTACTCCAACTATAAGCCCCCTAGGTCCGAAAATGTAGTTATAACTAGCTTCTGCAGCTTTGAACGAACCTCCAGGTGCATTGCTGAGATGTAGAGCGGCGTCCATTTCCCTAATACTCTTTTCCACTGGCCCCACTCCACTCCCTTCCAAACATGCAGCCCTTGCATCGGCTTTGAGGACTTTACTCCCAGCGGCGTCTGAGAGACAGAGAGAGAGAGAGATACATAGTTTTATGTATACGGTATACCTGTACGCTTAGAGGTTCATGAGTAGCTGGTATAGCTAGAAGTACAAGACATGAGATACAGCTGAACGTGGGAAGTGTGGGCACGACTGACGCTACCTCACTCTCTCGTATGTAGCTACTCTCCTGGTACAGGCCGGTTTGCAAAAAGTTTTTCTATCCCGGGGAAGATCTTGACTGAGGTCGACGAGTTTGGATCATGGGAGGGAACTGGGTGCCACTATTCTAGGGTTATGAGTAGAGCCAGAAGCACAAAGCTGCAGCTTCTTAACCCCAGCTCCGGGCAAGCTTTTGACCGCAGATGCGGAGACGGAACAATACATGCAGAAGTGCAGCTGACGACTGCACTCAAAAGCCAGTAGCTTCCACGACGCTTATGGATAGGGCTTAGGGTTTAGCTTCCCTAAACCCTAAACCGAGTTGAATTTGCCAGGAGATTCCAAGTACGCCCAGCCTGTAAGCCAGAGAGATTCGCAAGTATAGCCCTTGAAAAGAACCCCTACATATATTCCCCTTAAATAAATAGAATACGGGGTATATGGGGATCTTACTATAGATATATACTCAAAGCCATATTCTATCTACTTAAGGGGGAATATATCCCATCAAAGGCATACTTTCCCCGCCCGGCCGCGGTTACGACTGTGGTCGTACATGGCAAGCTCTGGCAGTGGGTACCGTGCCGCCGCTCTGCTCAGATTTTGGCTCTATGATGGTCTGTAATATATATATACATATGTACACGCATGCACAGCTGTAGCTTTATCCTTATGACTTATATGCATTTGTTTAGGTAGGTATATTTTACGCAAACGTATACAGGGCTTCGGGTTTGCGAGAGAGAGGGGGAAATGCGTATACAGCTTTGGGTTTGCGAGAAAGACGGGGAAGTGTACCTTGGACTGGCAAAGGTTTGGAGGTTCAGGGTTTCTGCCCGTAGCCTCCTATAGACGAGGATTTCCTTACCCTAAAGCAATCCTAAACCTTAAACCCTATACGTATTTGGACCCAACCACAGGCTAGAGATTGAATAGCGAGGCAAGACCCCCAAAAATGCTTCAAACCGTGATCTCAACGGTATCTCTGTCTGATCCATGCACAAATGCACACCCCTGCAAAATCTCCAAAGTTTTCTTTACAAGACGCCATGCGATTTCCCTTGAAGAGTTGAAAGATGCCAAACGCTATGGAAACCTGAACAGTAGCTCTTTTTCTTTTCTTTCATTAAACAACAAGCAAAGCAGATACTTTGCAGCATGCACGGGTATTTCTTCATCTATATGTGCGCATATCCCTCGATCTCATGAATTTTCATCTTTTCCCATATATGCCTGCATGTAGCACCTTCTTACAAGCATGCGTGGAGGCTGGTTGTCTTCGATGAGGCTTTCGACCGGCGTCTGTTCGAAGGTGCAATGTGCAGAACTGACCAGCTAAGCAAACACTGAAGTGATCTAAACAACTGTTTTGGGGCTTGATACTGCCATTGAGATGTGTATTTCCAACGAAAGGCTGCTCTTCAGTACTCCTTCAGCAAGCCCGCAAGCTGTAGAATGCAATGCCCTCAGCATCCCTGTGTATGGGCAGTTCCAAGCCCTACCCCCAAGGACTTTGATCCTGACTATGCTTAGGCTTACACCCAGCAAGCGGCACCAGCTTTGCCCCTAGGATGGCGCCAGACAATTCTGCTTTAGAAGCGCAGCGATGAGAAGTTAATTTTAGCACTCGTGAGCCCCTGGTGGACGAGAGCCAGTAGCTGCAAGCAGAGACCCAAAGAATTTGAAAAGAAATGTTCAAAAGCATGTCGGGCATTTGATAACCCTCCTAACATGCGCTAGTTTTTTTGAAGCCCAGGTGGCTACTCTTGTCATTGAATTGTCTCAACTTACAGCCCACAGAAGCTCAGTCCCTCAACCTTCCTTCAGAAGTCCCGTCACGTTACTTGTACTATTACTATTGTTATTGACTATCATCATTATTCGTTATTGTCATTATTAGTGATTGAAATTATTTTCTTGTAATAAACTGTAACCACCCTCTTCGAGCAGATGGGCCGAGCTACCTCCCGGATCCAGAAGACCTCTCGCCAGAGCGGTTAGCAGAAGTTCTGTCGAGGCAGATTTAGGGTTGGGGGTTTAGGGTGTTAAGGGGCTTTGGGCTTAAGGCCCGGTAGCGGAAATTGAAAAACCTAAGGTTCAGCCAGATGACCACCTTTCATCATTCATATCTACTGTCAAAAGGCCAGTGTTTCAGAATAAGCCCATGTAGTTAGGACTCTCAAAGCAAAAGGGTTTGTTTGGGGTTTCAAGCAGGTCAGGTTGAGGGTTATGTGTGCTGTAGGATTTACCAGGGACTTTGGCATCAAGATTGATTTTCATGTTTTCGGAGTAACATCAAGAGCCAAGTGCTTTACAGCCATCATGAAAAAGTGCAGCCTCAACCCTGACATCTAGGCCCTTGGAGCCATGCAGAGCACGGGGCGTTAGTTAGTGTAGGGTTTGCCTTCCTCAAAATCAAGTCTTCAGAAGCCCTGGGCCTTCTAAACACAAGTATCCTTTTTAACAGGCGGCTCTAAGGGTTTGGGGTTCCATGTCGCTTGGACAGGGAAGTTAAGTTCAGGCTTCCGGATGCACAGGAAGGGCCATCACGAAGACAGCGATCCCATGGACAGAGATTTGTCCGTTTAAGGGTGTGAACACTATCCATACCCTGAGATCTTCGCTGAAGAGCCGTGGCTGACTTTTTGGTTAGCCCCTAAACCCCTAAGAGATGAATACGGATGTCCAACAAATAGTTGACTCCCTGCCTGGGAATTCTTATGAACAAGGTTATGGAATAGTGGGATAATAGGGTTTACATATGGGACCCTCATTTTTGTGCAAACGCCAACTTGAGGTATGTTTTAAAACCAAACCTTAATCCTAAAACCTCAAAGGTAAGCCCTAAATCCTAAACCTGAAATCCTATATCCTACACAGTAAATCCTTTTTTCCTAAACCCTAAACCCTATACTCCCCAAACCCTAAACCCTCTAATCCCTAAACCCTATAATCCCTAAACCCTAAACCCTATAATCCCTAAACCCTATAATCCCTAAACTCTACACCCTATAATCCCTAAACCCTACCCCCTAAACCCTACTCTGAAAGCCGGCAGGCTGGTAGATCCTGCCCCACACCTGGAGAAGCTGACGTATTTCAGCGGCATTGGTCTTCGTGTCTAAGCCCTGGGCCCTTGGGCTTGGGGTTTGAGATTTGGGGTTTAGGGTTTGGGGTTTAGGTTTTCGGATTTAAGGTTTAGGGTTTAGAGTTGTGAGGTTCAATTTAAGGGTTTAGAGGGTTTAGGGTTTAGTAGGGTTAACAAAGAGTCGGCTTGCGCACGGGCAGGAAAGATTTAGGCATAAGCAGCAGACTCACAGAGTTGTTGTTTCGAAACCCTACCATCGCCTCGCCGTGGTACCCTGTAATGGTACAACCCCCAAACTCCCCCTTTTCATGAGCATTCCCAATATTATGCCATTGTGTACCAGGAAAAATGGTACCCACCCCTAATTTTAGGAAACCCCCAAAACTTTGCTTCTTGGAGTCCGAGGATGGTATATTGGAAGGAACGATGGAAGCGCTGCCTTCGATGATGGCACTGTCTTCCTTCCGCTGAATGTCTGGCAGATTGCTGGCTCTGAGCATTGGCTCTTGGATTTATACGTGGTTTGACTCTTTTTTCGTGTACGCTTGGATTCCTAGTGATAGTGCATGAGGTGCCCTTTTCTTTTTGGAAAGTCAAGGGGACTGACCCAGGTTCTTGACCACTTGTCGGCCTTGAGGGTCTGCGGCCGGGCCAGTGGATGCTCTTTACCTGCAGGCACTTTGCGCATTGTCTGTCCGAATGGCCAGTCAAAAAGACGGGTCCCTTCCGCTTCAGGCAACCGCTGCCAGGGGCCTTTCAGGTGGATGCTGCCACAGAGTCAAAGCCTCTCACACCACAATCTGGGACCATGGCCTGTCCATCATTTGTGAGGCCGGGAGCAGCGCTGGATGACTCACGCTCAGGAGAATGCATGCTGCGCGCATGAAAGACCGGGCTCTTCATTCTCGACTCGGGTGGCACAAGTTGTCAGTTATCGCAGGCTTTAGCTTTGCATGCCCTATGTATGCAACAAGGTGCGGAAGCATCTCCCGCCATTCAGCCCAAAGAAGCCGGCCCAAATCAAGAAGAAAAACGCGCGAGTTCAGAATGCTGCGCAGGGCCATCGCAATGCAGATTGCCTGCCCGGCTGTTGAATATTTCTAAAGCAGCGGGGGGGGGGCTCTGTATACTAAAGAACACTGAACTGCGGTAATAGTAAAACACTGACTTGTGGTAACAGTGTGTCCGCTGTGCTCACTGGTCCAGTTGCTATCATGATAACAACAGCTGCAAGCTTCTGGTTATTCGCTTTTATCATTTTGATTATCAAAAGCTATGCCTCGTCTGTATACCGTGAGGTTTGTGGACAGAGGCACGGCTAGAAGTGCCATAATACACCAAGTGTCGTTACTCTTCTGGTTGCTGCTTGGGCAATTGTACTTGGCAAAGCTACTCAAGAAGCTCCAATTGCTAGCCAGCAGCGAGAAATCCATCAAGAGCTTTCCTATCCTCCTATGATCGTATACAGAGGCTAGTAGAAGGAACCTGCCCAGATTCTATGGGAATGTATGGTGACACAATGCTGAAACATACATGTTCTAGATGTTGCCCAATGTTACCCCTGTTTCCAGGATTGCCCAAAACACTGTCTTTTGTGGGCACGGCTTTATCATACGAGATATTCACACAGGGACCAGGCTTATGACGGTCGCAATGCAGAAGGCCTCCTGGCTCTTGGAGAGCCCTTTTGTTTCCCTGCGAAGTTTTCATCGCAAGAGTCAGCATGCTCTTTGCCTAACAGATCTATATAGGAGTTCCTGCAAAAGTTTGATCCTGGCCCCATGATTCCTAGCGACCCCTTCATGCCCTGTCCCTGTGGGCACACACCCGACATAGTACACCTAAAGCCCCCATACACCCTGAATCCCGAAACCTTAACCCTAAGCCCCCAAACCCATTTGCAGAAAGAGCAAAGATAAAGACAAAGAACAAACAATCCCCGCAGAAAGTTATAAATCCATTTTTTAAGACCATTGACCCCACATTCTCACCTTCAAACCCTAAAAACGAGAACCGCACCTGGTAGCTTCGGAAAAATAAGGGGACCCCAATATATACCTCAAAATACTATGGCCCCCCTCACAGGGACCCCCAAAAAGGTACCCGAATTTTGGGAAACCCGTGGGATATGTCCCTAAACCCAAACCTTAAACCTCAAACCCTAAACCCACCCCTAATTTTGGGAAATCCCTTTTCTTGTGGGCCAAGGCGACGTGGCTTGGTCCGTGCTCGCGCCCGGCATCTGCTGCGAGTCAGACGCCACTCGAAAGCCCAGAACTAAAGATTCTTATTATCTACCCATACTTTTGGGGGGAGCTAAGGAGCTAGGGATAGTCCATATCAGTATAATAAGGGGAGCTACAGAGCCCAGGAATCTCCAAAACCATAGGGGAGTTATAGTTTAGGGTTCAGGGTTTGGGGTTTGGGCGCCAGGGGACCTATTGGGTGTAAATTGGGGCTATTTAGGGCTTAGGGGTTATAGAAGGATAATGGAAAAGAAAATGGAAACTACTATAGTACATTGGGCTTATGAGCTTACCTTTGGTTAGCTAGGAATGAAGGGATGGATCCCTATGGTAGTCTATATAACCCATTATAGTAGTTACTTAATGGTTCCCACTGTCTTTTCCAGTCCTTCATGCCCAGCTAACCAAAAGCCAGTTATAGGAGTCAGGGGACCTAATTAGGAGTCCTTCCACAAACCTCTATGTTCCAGGGAGTGGCCCTCCCAATAGCCTTGATGAATTGTAGGTCAAGCCAAACTTCAACTCTAAAGCTTAGGAAGAAAGGTTTAGGGTTTAGGGTGTAGGGTGGCTAAACCTTATAGACCCGAAACAGCTAAACTAGGGTCCCATGATTGGTGCATGGGCCTGAAAACCTTGTAATCGGAGAGTTTAGGCTGATCGCAGAGTCCATCTGGTTTGCCACTCCTATGACTCCTTCTCACTGATTTATGGGAACCCCTAAACCCTAAACCGTAACCCCCAAAAAACGTGTTTCGAGGTAAATGTGGGCAACGAAGTCTTCACAGACGCTGCCATGAAGGAAAGCTGGGCGTGGCCTTCAGGGCTGGAGGGTGCTTGCATTTATAGTCCCCATTAAGTAGATAGAATATGATTTTGGGTAGATTATAATAAGATCCCATCATATACCCATATTCTATCTACTTAAGGGGGGACTATAAGCTAGCTTGTTTCAGGGCGGCACGGGCTCCCAGCCCGGTTTCAAAGCACGGGGTAAATGCCCTAAATCCTAAACCAGTGCTGTCTGAGGTTTTAAAGTTAATGACAGAGGGATTGGTCTCCTGTTGCGCGGTCAGGCGGACATAGGCTGTTTGCTTCCGTACCCTTTCCACTAGCACTGCTATATCAGGGTAGCTTGGGCCCATGACCCCAAGATGGATTTGGGACCCCAATGTAACCATCCTGTACTGGCGCCAGTTTTTTTTGCAGAGCCAAGACATCTGGGTTGGTGCTCCCAGGTATCCGTTCACCTCAGTTCAGCTCAGAGGCTGCTCCTGCCTAAGAGGCGGCCCAGAAGATTGCCATCAACAACTTGCGCAGACAGGCCTACCTAAACCGCCCAACGTAGATAAACTAATGGCGCCCAACCCTATAAAACAGCTCAAAGGGCCGCTATCTTACATAGTTTAAGGGGCTCAGGTAGTGGTACAGTTCAAGTAGATGGAATATGGGGTATTTGGGGATCTTATCATAATATACCCAAAGCCATAATCTATCTACTTAAGGGGGGCTATACCCTAAACCCCTAAACCCTAAACCTTATACTGGCCTCAGACCTTGGAGTCGAATGCCTGAAAGCTAGCAAGGAGCTTCTGGGAGATGTGTCAGAGGGCCTGCACCTTGCCTGAAATTTAGAGGGTTTAGGGTTTAGGGGTCTCCCAAAATTAGGCGTTCCCTTTTAGAGGTCCCCAGAATAGGGATTATAGTATTCCAATAGTGGAGAATCAAATGGACAAGAAAATGGAAAATTAAATGGAAACTGCAAGATATAGGGTTATATGAGTATAGTCTAAACTCGTAGTATCCCCCTCAATAAGCTGTATAATAGTTCTTTATACTGGCTTATATAAGCCCTTTGAGGAGTTTCGATAATGGCTCACATGGACATGGGGCGTTTCTGGCTAGGGTTTCTGCTTGGGACGATTTGTTGCAACGGGGTCCTCAGCAACCCATCCAGTAGGCCTTATCTTCCGCATTGGTATTGATTGTCCCTCAAACTCCAACATTTGGACCAGCATCCCCTAGCTTCAATATCACCGCCTACCGACATCTGTCCAGCTCTGAAATCGGGTTGCCTGCTCAGAGAGCAGGGCCCAAAGTTCCGGAACGTGGCCACATGTAGTCACCTCCACCGAACGATACACACCGGACCCCCCAGATGTTGAAATAGTCCCAGTATACTAGATATATCATAGTATACGATTGCGAAAACAATGTACTATTAGGGGGGGGGCCAGTGAAAACATGGCACGGGGGTTCTGAATCTGCTGCAGAGGCTAGCCCTGGACATGGACCCCCAGCCACTGGAAGCCTGGCTATCGGCCCATGGCCGCGCAGGCACGCGCTTCGTGGGCGACTTGGGTGTTACAGGTTGACTTCCTTGCCGGGAATGCAAGTTACATGGTACGCATGTGAAATTGTAGGGGGAAGCGCAATTTCAATGTAAGTGCCGTCAATGTAGGATGGAGCTGTGAATTCTGCTGCAATGACTGATGCACTCGCCCACATGGGCATCAGAAGCTACAGTTTGGTTCTCTCAGGGAGCAGGTGCGAGATTTTGACAATGTGTTACCCAGTGTCCATACGGTGCTTTGGTGGCCCTCCTGTGGAGCACCACGCAAAGGTGTTTCCAGGGCATGAGCATCCATGCAATTGGTCTGGACTCCTTGGCATAGTTGCGTAGTGGTAGCCGGTAAGGACTCACCACGCATTGCCCCCGCCCTGTCGCCCAGAGTAAAGCTGTTCTTGCGGCCCCGCACATGAAGCAAACGGCAAGTGGCTCGTATCAAGCTTTGATTTTGAAATATTGTTTCTAAAGGTGCCCAACCCCGCATGCCGCCTTAGCTTTTTTCGGCGCAGAGCAAAGGCCACTACTACGAGTCCCTGGTGCACTTTGCATTTACGAAGCTGGGGAAGGTGGACGTTGCACTCTACAGTGAGCCCATACCGAAGGAGCCCAGGCATGCAAACTGCAAAGTCCTGGGAACTGCTCCAAGCAGCAACTTCTTTGAACTTTTATTTGGAGGATTGGCTATTACACAGAATTGACGACGTAGTCCTAGCTACAAACGTCAGGGCAAAGGTACAACGGGACCCTGGGCTGGCAACATAGTCCCTATGTCCCTACTATAACTCGAATACATACACCATTAAAATGTAGTCGCTTCCTTGTTTTTTCCATTATCCCTATTTATTAGCCCTAATTAGCTCACATACATACCCCATTAGAATGTAGTCGCCTTCCTTTTTCTCCATTATCCCTAGATAGCCCCTTTGAGTTTGAGAAATGGCCATGCATTCCTGTTGCGTTCGGCATGCCTTCCCCCACCCAATCAGATGTGGGGGCGTTCCCAAAGTTAGGGGTACTTGTTTGCGTGTCCGCATCATAAGGATGATATTTTTTGGGGTCTATGTTGGGATACTACCATTTTTGTGCTTGAGCTTTTCTGTTGAAGGGTTTTCAGCAATGGCGGAGGGATTGACGTACTCATAGTCGTGCTTGCCTTCCCCCTCATGACATCGCAAATTCCCAGGATAACCGAAGCTCAAACAAGTTGCTGGATCAAGTGCTGTAGAACATGGCCTAAACCCTAAACCCTAAGCCCTAAATAGTAGTTTCCGTTTTCTTTTCCATTATCCTAATATAACCCCATATTCTATCTACTTAAGGGGGACTATAACTTGTTGTTACAAAGATTTTTAGCAGACGCCTGCCTGAAATCCTCCGCGCTTGTGAACCGCAGCGCGATGCCGGATACCACAATCGTCCATCCTACATCTTCTGAAACATGCCTAGACTAGAAAGTTGATACCCCAGTCTCACACGGTGTACAATGATCAGGCCGCCCAAAGTTGCAAAGACTTCTCAGCACAACGCTGAACTCTAAACTGCGTAGCTCATGCTCATTTGTAGTTAAGCCCTCCACGAATCATCGATGTCTGCAATTCTGGGACCCTAAACCCCTAAACCCCTAACCCCAAAACCCTAAACCCTAAATCCTAAACCCTAAACCCTAAATTGGAAACCCTACGACATCCTAAACCTTAAGCCCTAAATATCTCTGAGGAGCCAAAGAAGACAAAGCAAGCCTCATCTGCAGCTCCTGCAGGGGAGGTCATCAGGTGCTCCTGACTTGAAAGCCAAAGGATCCTAAGTACCTATATAGGGTTTAGGGTTT
>CAJNIZ010011742.1:0-10036 GCA_905231905.1 Symbiodinium pilosum | reverse complement strand
ATACGTACATACGTACATACGTACATACGTACATACGTACATACGTACATACGTACATCCGTACATACGTACATACGTACATACGTACATACGTACATACGTACATACGTACATACGCACATACATACGTACATACACAGGTTCACCTGACATGTAATGCTTGTTGGGATTATTCATTATGGGCGTTGGGGGCTGCATTATTCAGGCCACGATGGCACTGCATCACGTTCCAGTGGCGTACTTGAAGATGCCTGAGCCTTCACATCTCAGTCGAGTGGGAACTGTAGAAGTGAGGCTATCCTGCCCATTGGAGAAATCTTCCTTTTTGCTACAACATAGTAGAAGAAGCTTACTCAGCTCAACTACTACAAATGCACCACTTGACACCCCGTCACCCCAGCATCCCTGCTTTCCGAAGCTTCGGACCTTCTTCCCAAGCCTTTGTTCAAAAGCGTTAGTTTCTTTGTTTTCCCGAAATCAAAGTAAGACCGTCGTCATCGGGACGAGCCCCGGGCGGACCCATCATCTCGAGAGGACCCTGCACCAGCTAACGGGCTTCGCAGCCATCAGATTGTATGATACTGGGTAGGCCCCTGGGATATTTAATATTTTCCCTAATGGCTTTAATAAGGGACCCTATATGCTAATATTTTTCAAATGGCTTTAGGGGCCAACCCAGGATAGGAGCCCAAACAATCAGTTTGCAGGGAGTCCCAGCGCTGAGGATAAGGCACGACCAAAGCTTGGTTGAGGCCCCGAACCCCAAATCTGTAACCATTCCTATTCTCCGCACTGCTCCAAGTATTATATTTAACGAATGCGAGTATAGGACTATAGGTACTATAGCAGCCTCTGGCATTTATCAGGCTTTGGGTTTTTTGGACTTCGCATTCCCCAGCCTCAGGGCTCCAGGCAACAGTTTGGGCTCAAAGCGTCATCTGCTAAGCCCCAAAATCCGAGAATCGTAAATCAAACGCGGATGCATTTTGCCTTTCCCTACCGACAGTGGAGTCACTCCATCTGACCGTAGCAGTACTTCAAGGGGTCTTTTGTTGTTAAAGAGCTCTCAAAACTCTGCTTACTTCTCGTGGGAACTGTTTCTGTAAGGGGGGACCTTACCCAAACTATGAGGGAGTGTGCTTACTCGTGCTTCGCAAGCACTGGCACTGCCAGGTCATCAGCGCTGCCCAAACCTCTCAGATGCAGGACAGTATAAGCAATTTATAGAGTAGATAGAATATGGCCTTGGGTATATTACAATAAGATCCCCATACACGCCATATTCTATCTACTTACGGGGGACTATAGGCTCAAAGGGGGTGTAGAGGTAGCATAATGGAGAATCAGATGGAAAGAGCATGGAAAATTAAATGGAAGCGAGTGTTGACCCAGGGCCCTGGCTAGCAGGTATGTAGGAATGGAACGGCAATTATTGCAGTACTGGGGACTATACAACACAGATGCAAGTAAAAGCAAGTTTGGTGGTTCGCTCGGGGCTTATGGTTTAGGGCATGTTTTGGCATTAAGGCGGGGAGGCTCAGACAAAAAAAAAGGTACGGAGGTTCTAGAGGCACCCTGGAGGCGACTGACGCGGCTCGAAGGGACCGCTACCATTTATGGGGCCCAAAAGCAAGGTCTATATAGTGATGAGGTCCATACAATTATGGAAATTTCCTTATCTCTCAGGTCAGATGCCGTGAGGCCACCCCTGAGTGCAGGGTATGTACATGTTTGCGAGCTTTGCTTTTGTTAGCTGTGGTAGTCCTTATCTCTCAGGTCAGATGCCGTGAGGCCACCCCTAAGTGCAGGGTATGTACATGTTTGTGAGCTTTGTTTTTGTTAGCTGTGGTAGTTCCAGAGAACCTGCTGTTTCGAACCCTAGCATCTGGCTTTACATAGGCTGACGCTACGCCAAGTCTTTTGCCTCACCAGCATGTCTAGCAGGATTATGAAAATCAAAATCATGAGAGGGTGGCTGGCTCCAAACTGCAGGGCTAGAATCAAGATACGATAACATATTCTCATATGATTTCACTGTAGATTATATATTCGGATTATATATGGATAGTGGAAAACAAGATGGGAAACTACTATTTCGGGTTTTTTGGGGACACATCCTAAAGACTTAACCTTAAATTCACACAAAGCGCAGTATCTGAGTTTGTTCAGCCGGACAAGCTATCGCAGCGAGATGCCAATGTTGAAGCTCGACAACCTTGAACCTCAGGCCTTCGAGGCCTGAACCCGAAGCAACCTTAAACCATAAACCCTAAAAGCCCCAACCCCAAAACCCCAAACCCTCCAAGCCGTACCTCAATGCAGGAGCAGGTGGAGGCCTGGCAGGCAGAGCGTGAAAGGCTTCTTCGCGAAAATCGAGGTTTGAAGTCTGAAGCCTGGCAATGAAAAAGGTAAGGTCTTAGGGGTTTAGGGGTTAAGGCTTCATTGAGTTTCCTCAGACGTGTTTCAAGGACATGTCGAGTCTTTTGTTTTCCTGTTCTTCGTGAAATTTTAGTAAGAAGCATACCTACACGGCTATTCTTGTTCTGGATGGGGCAAGAGTTTTACCAGCTAAGGGCTTAAGAGACACCCCATATAGCTGAGGGGCGAGGCATGGGGAACGCCCGGGTGTATTGGGGGCTCTACACGGGCTATAGAGTGGGCGCAGTGGGATGAGGGGTCCTTTTTTGGGGCCCCTCCTTTCACGTAGTCTGTTGAGATAACAAAACTTCATCATGTTCGCAGACCTGAAAGAGGTCGTTGGAGTTGTGCTGTTTGTCTCTCTTTGCCATTCGTGTGGCTGTGGCTGGTTGTAGTTTGACATGGCGGAGGTGTCTATATCTTCTTAGGCATCATTCTTGCATCGGCACCCCATTGAGAGCGCACCCGGATAGCACCACCACTTTCATGCTTTGTGCGTTGCATCGGGTGATCTTACAGGCAAAGATTTGCTATTAAGATTTCCTACATCAACGGTGGTTCGCGTGAGCATGTACAATAATTACTTTGATCATGCGGTAGCTTGCCCAGCCATGCAATGCTTTCTATCTACATCAGTCTTGTGCTTTCCTTGTCGTCTAGTCTTCATGCTTCGAACGTTGAGGGCAGTAGGCCCATGTCCGATTTTGTACATCAAAACTGTGTAGGCCGCTGACCCAGCCTGACGGATGCTGGTGGGGGTTAGCGTTAAGTCGTTACTGGGCTCCTCCAGAACTGGCTTAAGTGGCCAAGCCACTTCCGTGGGATCCAGGCAAGGGTAAGAAGGACCAGATCTTGCTGGTAGCGCGGGGGGGGGGGGGGGGGGNNCATTATCAATTTGGAAATCCAAACTTGACTTTTGGCTAAGGGTGTGGGCAGTGTAAGTCTGCAATGGCAAGCATTATCCAGGGGCATCATGAGAAGCGTCACCGCTTTGGACGTGTTGGTAGCCTTGCTCCACTGAGGAAATGGAAGCATCGCATTGGGTAGCAGATAGGGGGACAGATGATTTAAAGGCACTGTGGACGAATTCCTGATGTAAGACTGGAAGCAAAAAAGTCCGCCGGATGGATTTGTTAAGAGAATGGCGAATTTGAAAGTACCAGATCCAGCAAGAAATTCTCGGTTTCCACTACCACGCCCTGTCGCACCCCAAGAGTAACCCCGAACCCTATATCCCGTACCGAAGCTGCAGGAAAAGGAGAACCTGATCCTGGAGGGCACAAAGATGTCTCGCCGGGTCCAAGCAGTTGAAGAAAAGATGAAAGCTCCTGGTCCCATTGGTTTTGGTGTCGGTCCAGCATACGGAAGGAACATTGTGGTAATTTGTGGTCAGAATGCTGAAAAGATGCATAGAAAATGACGTGCGCCGAGCAATACATTTGGGTGTAAGTCTGTGTGAACACTGTTGTGTTTGAGGCATTGACAGTTTTTTGTATGGCTCACTGTGCCAAAGTTTAAGCCCTAAACCCTAAANNCTCTAAATCCTTGAACCCTAAACCCTTAACCCTAAACCCTATGCGATATAGATACTTAGACTCAGGCTGCAGCGGCGGAGACCCGGCGCGCTGAGGCTCAGCTTGCCGAAGCGGAGCGGACGCAGCAGGCTGACGGGGGATCCTCTGAGAGTGGACATTCAGGGTTGAGGAGTTTAGGGTTTAGGGTTTAGGGGTTTAGGGTTTAGGGGTTTAGGGGTTTGGGTTCAGCCGTTTAGGGGTTTAGGGTTTAGGGGTTTTGGGTTCAGGGGTTCAGGGGTTTAGGGTTTAGGGTTGGGGCGTTTAGGCGTTTAGGGGTTTAGGGTTTAGGGTTTAGGCGTTTAGGCGTTTAGGGGTTTAGGGTTTAGGGTTGAGGGTTAAGGGGTTTAGAGGTTTAGGGGTTTAGGGTTAAATGGCTACGGCTCAAGATTTCATGCTCGAGCCCGCCCTTTACCTAGTGTTTCGTTCCTTCCTTCGAGGGGTCATGGAGCATATTACTGTAGCCATCCCTGATAGCGATGATGATCACATGAAGGACGTTGCCAGGCATACGCAAATCACCAAACGCGAGAGGAGTCCTACCCCACCTGGAAGCATAGAGCAAGAGTTATCTCCAGATGCAGCGTTGGATGCCCTCATCGCTTGCAGGAATCAACGCTCAGATGCTTCAGAGGTGATTCCAACATGGTTTGATGACTTTTCCCGGAGGTTGGAGGGTAAAATCGGCAGCCAGCTAGCGCTCATGACTGACGCTTTCAGGGGTTTCCAGTCAACTGTCGGAGGCCTTGACGCAAGACTTGCAGCCCTTGAGCAGAAGCAACCGGCAGACAACAAGGATCCACGGGTTGACCAACTTATCCAGCAGGTGGCAGATCTACAACAGAAGTTGCTGCAGGAAGGGCAACCCAGAGATCTGGTTCTTCAGATAGGCACTTCCCAACTCAGCCATCACAACCCTTCATACCAGCTCAAGTTGCTCGTGACACTGACTTCTGTCATGTCATTGCAGGCGGATGGGGGGATGATACTCGTAAGTCAGTGGTTGAAGCTGATACTTGGGAGTACATAAGGAGCTGGAAGCCTGAGCACTCTTCCGTAGTCCAGAAGGTGATCGTATACGGAAGACGCGCCAAAGTCAGCCACATCTACTTGCAGCCGATTCCTTGTGAAGAGTCTAGAATGCGGTTCTATGCCATCAAAGATGCATACAACGAGAAAAGTACATGCAGCTCCGGGAACGCAATTTGGGTCACCCCTTCCAAGTCTCAGGCACAAAGGCGCCGCAATAGAGCCACGCGTTTTGCAGTTAATCTCCTGAAAAAACTCTGTGCCAGTCGTGATGACCTCATAGAGTCCATGGATTTTGACATGGTTAAACAGATTGTGTGGATCCAAGACCGACGCGTTGCCTCTGGAATCAGATCAGGATTGCGAGAAGCTGCTGATGCCAAAGTTGTAGCTCGGAGAGGTAGAGATGATCAGGGTGAAGAGCTCACTTTTCATTTTAGCGTCACATCTTGGGTATGCCCGAGGGAGATGTCGAGGCCAGCCTACAAACGGACTGACCATCCGCAATACTTCCTCCTCCTGGAAAACTGCCTGTTAATGTTGTTTCCTGGAATATTCAGGGGAAGACTTTATTACATTTGGTGGGCGAGTGGAATGAGATAACATCCAGTAGCCCTGACATTATTTGTCTTCAGGAGGTTGGTGGGTTTGCGCATCTCCATGCCGTACAGGACAGCTTACCTGGTCCTCTCAAAGAGCTCCAGCTGCCGTCCAGCAATCCAGACGCTTTGAAAGTCTACACAATCGTTGGGTCTGACTCTACCTCTGCCTACTTGTCACAAATGATAGCAGTGCATGACGAATTCCTTGATCACATCATGGACACCTACCAGGGTGATCGCTTCATTGCTGCTAGGATACTGACAAGGTAGTTGAAGAAGTTATGGCTAATCAATGTGCATTTTCCTCATTCCGATAATGACCTTGACGTCTATGAGCTTGCCACCCATGATTTGTTCCAGTTCTTGACGAAGCGCTCTTCGGAACCCATCCTCATGTGTGGAGACTGGAATGCAGAGTCGGGAACACACCGGGCGTTGCTCTTAGACGGCAGCTTCTCAACACTGGGTTTTACACCTGGGAGAGCTGGAATGGCGACAAGGTTTGGTATACATTCCAGCACAGAACTTGACTACTTTTTCTACAACTCGCAGTTTTACTCTGGTGTTGTGAAAGATGAATTCATAGTCCTTGTGGATCAAGAAGATTCAAGACTTCAGCTTGGGAGTGATCACTCAGCAGTATCATTGCACTTTTCGTATTGCACAGACAGAAAGAGACGCAAACGTTGTCGTCGGCGAAAGTGTGGGCCTTATCTTGTAAACCGCGACCTGTTGCAGCAACATGTGGCTTCTGGATGCTTCCGCATGGAAGATATGTCCATCAGCCAACAATGGGAGACTGTCCAAACAATAGCTGCTGATGTCCTTTATAAGACCCCCAGCCTTAAATACAAGGACCCCGATCATATTAAAACCCTTTGTCATGCCAGGAGGTTCGAGCCTGATCCTAAACTCAGGGCTGATCTCACCAAGTCCATCATTCAACAAAGGTTGCAGGCCAGACAGACTTGGTGGCAAGGAATACACAGAGATGCGCAAGCTGGGGACCCTGCAGCAATCAGATACCTTCGCAACAGATCAGTACCGAAAGCCTCCACTGCTTCTTTTGAGCGTGCATCCGGGGGACAGTCCAAAGCAGCCGAGCTCATCAAGCAGCGCATGCAGAAAATTTTTCAAGCAGAATACCCAGATGAAGAGACCTCAAAAGTCGATACAGTCGTGGCTCAGCTTCTTTCTTGTGCAAAATCACACAATCCTGTCACCACTGATGAGGTCATTTATGCAGTTACAAAGCTTAAAAAGGGGCGCTCTTCTGGTATGTCTGGAGTCGCTGAATACTACAAAGCGCTTTTGGAGTACCCTGAAAGCCTGGAGTCCTTACGGGTTCACTTTGACATGATGCTGCGAGATGGAGTGTCCCCTGCTGAGTACACGCATGCCTTTGTGTGTCTACAGCCAAAACTGCAGATTGTCCAAACTGCAGCACAACTGCGTCCAATCAACCTATTAGAAGTTCCGCAGAAAATCTTCTCAACGATCCTTTGCTCTCGCATTTGCACAGCGTGGGACAATCCGCAACATCAGCTTGGTGGTCTTTCCGGTAGCCAAGCTTTGGATGGCCTATTTTGCCTGTCAACGGACATTGATAAGGAGTCTGTCATGGGCAAATACTCCATCTGGATGACTGCAGACATTGAATGTGCTTTTGACTCAGTTTGCCATTCCAGCTTGGCCTCCTTTTTGCAGCAGAAGCTCCCCACAGAATTGAGCCTGGAGACTGCTCGCCTCATACAATTAGCAACCAGCGCTACTTTGACATTTGAGTGGGGACAAGAATCATTCACAGTGGAGCAGAGCCGGGATATCCAGCAAGGAGGTACTCACAGTTGTCTGTTATTCAGTATGGTCTTGGGGTGTATTTTGGATGACCTTCAAAGGGATTGGAACCTCAATGGTTATTCAAGTACACATGGTACCTTCATGTGGAGTTATGTTGATGATTTGATAATCTGCTTCCAAAGTTGGTCCCAGGCCGTCCAACTTACAGTAAACAGACAACAGTTGCCGCAAGACTCCTTGCCTTTCAAATGTGGTTGGGCTGACTCTGGCACTTATTTGCGCAAAGTTTTCCAGCATTGGGACAAGGCACAGGATTCTACAGGCAATCAACTTCTGCGAAAGGCAGTGTCCTTGGCGCAAGTCGCGCTGGTGGAACTTGAACCATTGATCCGGTGTCAGCGTTGGACGCGCCCAGTTGAATGCTTTCGTTTCATCCACAAGTACATCTTCAGCCGCTTTGCGTGGTTCTTGCCTCTAGTGTACCCAACGGAATACAATCTACGTCTCCTTCGTGTTGTGCAGAACTGGGTGATACTCAAATGTATGAGCTTGTGTATCCCTGCGGACTTGCACTTCTCTGATGCCATGACTGTTAACATGTTGAGGAAACGCCTGGTATACTGTTGGTTAGATTTCCAAAGACACTATTCCTGGGTTCATTGTCTTCTCATGCGCAAATGGGGGTACCTTGGGCACCTGGTAAGAAGATCTCATACACACCTTGCACGGGCTGCGCTCCTTGGGTCCCTCAGAGATTTTAAGGGAGGACGTGCCGGACTGTGGAAGACACATCTGCATTGGTTGCTCGAATGCGTTGACCGCTTCTTTCCAGCAGGCCCAGTGGTACATGTTTGCCCCCAAAACCTTCCAATTATAGAGGCGAAGCTCTCGGAATGGGCTGTGAACAGGGAAACGTGGCGTCAAGCTGGCCAGAAGTTCCTGCATGACGACTTGCTCCCAGTCCACATTTGTTCTGAGACTAAATGGACGCATTGGAGATCCCCATTGAAGCTTCAAATCCCTTGGCTTGTTTCAGCCTACGTTTCCAGAATGAACGTTGGTGACAGTTTGGGAGAATATAAAGCCTTCTTTGTGGATGTGGAAGAGGGGTTCATGCAATATCCAATAGGCCCTGGACTGGATGTTGCAGTGATGGCACGTTTCGTGAGTTATTTGTCTATGCTGAAACCATTTTGCTGCTTAAAACTTCTTATGTCCCAAGCTACGCTGGAGTCTCATCTCCTGCAACTTCATGATCTTCATCACCACTCCTTAGAGAGACATGTTGTCGTCATGATGGAAGTAGTCCCCGTGGGTTGGCTGCGTCATGTATGGGCCTTGAGCCAGTAGAGCTCGTGGTCCGTATTGGCGTGGCTTCTGTTTCTGGCAGACACGCAAGAGTCCAGATGCAAAAAAAGGGGTTTAGGGTTCAGGCTTCAGGCTTCAGGGCTTAGGGTTTAGGGTTTTGAAGTGTAGGGTTTTAGGGTTTATGGGGCCCCGAAAGGAATTTCGCACCTGTTAGGATCTCCGGTGTACGTAAGTCATAGGACTTTAGGGACATAGGGTGGTGCAAGATTTCCTCCATCAAGAGTATGGGGGTAGGATGTTTGGGGAGTTTTAGGGTTTAGGGTTTAAGGTACCCTTCAAGATGGGAGGGGCTAATTGTAGGTAGGGTCTAGGGTTTCGGGTGTAGGCGGTGCCTGAAGGGGGGATGGGGCTAAAGTGTAGGGGTCAGGGTTTAGGAGGTCCGTGTTCGAGGGGGAATGTCAGAGGGACTTAGTAAGTATAGTGTTCGGGATAACTGGGTTATGAAATGGCTTGTATTGGTTATGAGTATACTTCCTACGTCCCCCTCACCCTGCACCCTCAACCCTAAAACCTTAACAATATGATATTTGTCCATTCCTTATTATGGCGTAACAGGTATACTTCCTACGTCTACTTCAGCTCGCAAGGAGGGACCGAGGTGGAGAATCCTTTAGAGTTTAGGGTGTAGGGGTCAGCAATGAGGAGCCATGGCACAGGTGACATGACCCTAAACCCTAAGCCGCATGCAGCACACAGTCCGGCCCCAAGATCTCTGCACCCCAACTCTGAACATCAACATTTTGCGCCCAAAGGTTTGCAAAGCGATTTTTCTTTCAAACCCCAACCCTGCAGCAGTGAATTATAGACGCCTGAATGATTAGCAATATTGCTGTATGGTCCTAGGCTGCTTGTATAA
Organism: Symbiodinium pilosum; assembly: GCA_905231905.1. Lineage (NCBI taxonomy): Eukaryota > Dinophyceae > Suessiales > Symbiodiniaceae > Symbiodinium > Symbiodinium pilosum. The sequence goes on along the minus strand of CAJNIZ010011742.1, from coordinate 392 downwards.
CTACGGTTAGGATACCTCCTAATTATGCACCTCAACCCAATATTGGAAATTATTTAGGCCGTATTGCAGATGCCAACGTGGCATCCAGCAGCACCCATAAGCCTTAGAGCGACGGAACAGTCGTGTTCCGGACCTCTCGCGGGTCTACCCTCTTACCCAAAAGGTCAGTCAAAGGACCCAATAATGAGCCTTCAGGACCCCCAAACTTTGTTGGGATACTTGCTTACGGTAGCGGACTCGCAGATAGAAATATTTTTTTTCTGCGTGCAGATAGAAATTTTAGAATTTTTTCCCAGACGCTCCAAACAGCAGAACCCACGGCGCAGATAGAAATATTTACCCAAATTTCGGCCCAGCGCAGATAGAATTTTTTTCTCCCATTTTCCAGAAAA
>CAJNIZ010011740.1:0-10660 GCA_905231905.1 Symbiodinium pilosum | reverse complement strand
TATATGGGTGGTTGTCAAAATTATGGTCCCTTTTTGGGTACCCTAAATATTAGGGGCCGTATTATAATAAGGACCCAAAAAGGGACCATAATTTTGACAACCACCCATATGGGCACCTGGGCTTCTAGAAAAAACTATCAGGGTGACAGAGAGGTTTTATTAGCTGTACGGAAGGAATCTTAAGCTTCGAGGTTGATTCTCTCAAGTTTTGGTCCTAAAGATGTGTTGGTTTAGGGTTTGCAGATTGGGGTTTAAGGTTTGGGTTTTCGGGTTTAGGGTTTAGGTTTCGGGTTTAGGGTTAGGATAAGACCTGCAGCCTAACCCTCAGCCGCAAAGCTTGAACCCCGCACTCCACAACTACCCCTACCTGGCACCCAAACCACCAGATACAAGTTACTTGGATGTTCCCCAAGCAACCGCGGTTTAGGATTTCGGGTTTTGGGTTTCGGGTAAGTTCCCTAATCTACGAAAAACCCTAAACCCTAAACCCCTAAACCTTTGGTAAGAGATTTTTGGAGAACTAGTTTATCCTTGGTTGTTTTGACTTCCCAGGTACACCCCAAGCTCTACACCCGCAAGCTGATGGTGGAAACCCTAAACTGGCTGTAGGGTTTTGGGTTTAGGGCCCTAAAGCCTGCACCCCAATGATGAACAACTTTCCGATCTACACACACAGTCGGGAGGAGCTTCAACTGGTCAGCAGGCTCCTGTAGGGTTCAGGGTTTAGGGGTGCTGCACATGGGGTTGCTACACTGCCAAATAAAATGAATCAAGTTGCCTGTGGGTTGTGGTACTTCCTGCGAATAGTATAGCACGACTTGGTTTAAGCACTTAAGAAGCACCGTTCAATGGCTACCGAAACTACCAGTTACGTTGTGTTCAGGGTTTTAGGATGGTTTAAGGATTTAGCAGTTCAGGGGTTCAGGGAGTTGAGGTTTTAGGGTGTTTGGGTTGGGTTAACAATGTCCAGTACCCCTCGTGTAGCTGCTCATCACATTCCATCTCAGGTGCTCATGGAACAGGAAGCATGGGGGTTGTTCAGAAGGCCCTTGTAAAGAAGTGACCATTGGGGATACACTTTATGAAAAGGGAGTCCTAAAACCCCACACAGGCAACCTACATTATGGCCATGTTTTTGAACAAATACCAACATGGAGCGTCAAGCAAACCAACGCGGCTGCCTTTGGGAAGCCTTGGAGGAGGGCCCCTACCACAGACCAAACCCGAAACCCTAGATTTTTCTAGATCCCAAACCGTGTCGAACCCCTTAAACCCTTTATAACCCTCTTTAAGGAGTTTAGTCTACGGCTCATATGTCGTCTTGGTCTGCTCCTCCACATGGGCCTGGGTCGTCATCGCTATGGCAATGGGGTTCAGGGCTTCGGGTTTAAGGTACAGGGCATAAAATTTATGGTATAGGGTAGGTTTTAAGGCTTAGGGCTTTCGGTATCTTATGAACCAAGTTTCTCTCTCTTTGTAAGGCCTGACTGAACCCTGGGCCATAAACCCGAAGCAGGTCTCAGCGTCCTGAGGCGCCGAGACTTGGCAGTGGCAGCCCAAGCTTCTAAGAGAGGATCAAAGAGGCTAAGGGTTTGAACTTCAGGGATTTATTAGGGCTTAGGGCAAGGGTTTAAGGTTTAGGGATTTTTGGCATTCAGGGTTTAGGGCCTATGGGGGGGCTTGGGGTTTAGGGTCTAGGGCTTATGGTCGAATTTGGGGCTGAGGGTCTAGAAATTAAGAGGGTTGAGGGTTAAGGGGGTTTGGGAAATAGGGTTTTAATCGGGTATGTTTTGAGATATATAGGGTTTATGTTCAGGATTGTAGGTTTTTAGTTTAAGGGTGTGTACATTTCACTGGTTAGGGTTGTGGGTATAGGCTTTGGGTTTCAGGGCCGGGGTGAACCCTACACCCTACACCCTATATATCCGTTTTAAGCCCCTAAATAACCGCTGTCGCTGTTGGGGAGGTTTATCCTGAAATCTAAAACCCTAGATATCACCATAGAAACCCCTGGATAACCTTCACATTTACTGTTTTGGGTTTAAGCTTAAGGGGTTGGAGCTGCGAGGTGCACATCAAGGCGGGTTGCAGATTTGGGTTTAAGCGTTTAGGGAACAAGACCGTTTAACCCAGACCCGTGATCAATAAACCCCCTCCCCTGAATTGGGATTTTTAAATAAGGATCCGAATATTAAGGCCTTAAAAGGAGGGGTGTCATTAATCACCAGTCTACATTAGGATGAATGGTTCCTGGTTCAGGTTGGATGGAGAAAGTTGCTAGGATGAGGTTTTTCCATTGAGATGTTATAGCTTTCAGGGTTTAGGGTCCAGGGCTTTGGGTTTCAGGGTTTCGCATTGGGGGAGGCTAGGACTTCGTTTTTAAGATTTGGGGTTAAGGGGTGTAGGTGTAGGGTTGGGGTTGGGGTTGGACGGTTCAGAGGAAAGGGACTAGGGTAAAGGATTTTAGGGTTCATGGGTGAGGGTTTAATTCTCATGGTTCAGGACTTAGGGATTTAGGTTCAGGGTTGAGGTTTCAGGCTTCAGGGTCTAGGGTGCATTTTTTAAGGTTGAGATCCCTGACATCTGGCAGTATTCTTATCATGACTATCGATTTTTTAGTAGTCTTGTTAGGATGTGTTTGGTATTGTGTGGTCACGTTTTCTAGGCTGGTCAGGAGTAGCCGTAGTTGCAGCAGTAGTGGTAGTCGCAGTAGCAGGCGGTTGCAGTAATAGCTGTAGTTGTAGCAGTAGGCGCTGTAGGCGTGTTCGTGGCATACAGTGGTAAGTGTGGGATAGGCTGCATGAATGCTCTCCGAGAAGCAAACACGCGACCACATGAACTCCAAGACAGAAATGCCCAATGTAGTAATGGGTTCATATTTTGGGGGGCTCCATTTTTTGGATCCTAAACCCTAATCCCTAAAACCTATATACCCCTATATAGACCCCTATAGACCCCTTTACAGGGCTCCATTTTTTGGATCCTTTAGGGGGTCTGGGAAGGAGCTGCCTCAGCCGCTGTCGTAGTGCAGCTCCGAAGACGCTGTTTTCGCAGAATTCAAGGGAGGCTGCCACCCAGACCCCCCTAAAGGATCCAAAAAATGGAGCCCTGTAAAGGGGTCTATAGGGGTCTATATAGGGGATATATAGGTTTTAGGGGATTAGGGTTTAGGATCCAAAAAATGGAACCCCCTAAAACATGAATCCATCACTACCTTGGGGAAACTAGGGGATTATTAGGGGGTTCCATTTGTTCGATCCTTTTGGGGGTCCGGGTCAAGGGAGGCTTCCAACGCTGGGACAGGCTGCCACAAATCTTAGGGTTCCATCTTCTTTTCCATTATCCCTATTTTTGCCCAACATTATACCTTTAGTATATACCCCCAATATTATTTTGTATATATATATATATTGCACAAGTAGGCGTTTAAGTGTAGCATAGGAAGTCTGAGGATGAGGATGTGCCTTGTGACATGGTGTTATCATATGCCAGTTTGCCAGAGGTGACGGCAATGAAGCTCTTGCAAGGCTCAGGCTCCATGACGGGCGCAGAGAGCGAAACCTAGAGGTCAGACATCTAAAGGCAGCACTCCAACAGACTGAGGACATTTAGAGCCATGATCGAAATTTCCTTCAAGGGGGCTTTGTATTTGTATCTGGGTGATGTGAGCTTTAATCTAAACTCCTTAAAGAAGGCTATATAAGGGACCATATAGGGGACTGATATAAGGGTTATGAAGGGGGATACTCGGAGTTTGGATTATGGCCGATTTGGCAGACATGGCCGCGCTACCACCACCACCGCTACTACCACGTCTTCTTCAACTACGAACACATGTAGTGATGAGCCGCGACCCGAAGAACCCTGGCCTGCCTAGGAGCTGGTCCTGCGCAGTTGTCGCGAGCCAGGGCGTTGGGCATCTCAGTCGCAGTTGGAAGGTTCGAATACAGGACTTGCATGAGCTGTAGTCTGAATTCCTGGTATCTCCCTTAGTAAGCCCCATAAGATTCCCATGTATAATCCCCTATTTCACCACCTTTAAGAAGTTCAGACTATAGCTCACATAGGGTTTAAAGCTTAGGGAGAGTGAACGCGCGAGTGCTTAGGTTCCCCGTAAGGGAGTTACTCTCAAAGGCTTAAAGGTGTTACTTCTGGGATTTATACAGTAGTTTCCATAAACGAGGGGACCGCAATGTGGACCCCAAAATACTAGAATTTCACTCCTCATTATTGGGACCCCCAAAATGGTACCCCTAGTCTTGGGAACCCCCCGTTTAGTACGCAGCGTTTAGGGTTCCAGGCTACGGGCGGGCTTCGGGTTTTTACTTGCGATCATGGTGTTGGTGCAGGGATTTCTGGACCTTAAACCCTGAACGTATTCAACACAGCGTGGTTTCAGGGAGTCGAAGTTTACAAGGTTAAGGTGTTCCTGAATGCGGCTTTGTGCAGTGTCTTCGTAGATGGAAAGTTGGCTGTTCTGAAATACACTGTTTGGTTCTGGAAGTCAAGTCGACATCACATTCAATTGGAAGTAAGGGGTCCAAGGACCTAAGTAAAAGGGTTTAAGAGCCCAAATACTATATTATTCGTAGTGGTATTTGGGCCCTAAAGGCCTATTATTTGGGTCTTTGGACTGTTAGGGGAAGTAAGGGTTCTCTCATTTTGCAACATCCATACCCGCTGTTGCTGGAGGAAATCCTGCACTATCCTAAGCCCTACACAACTTAACTAGGGGTTACAGTACTTTGGGGTGTAGGGTTGAAGGTTTAAAACCCTAAACCCTAAACCGCGTTTAGGGGTTACAGTACTTTGGGGAACCCTAAGTCATGCAAGATTTCCATCAACAGTTTGGGCCCTTTCGGTTTAAGAGCTTTGTACTGGCTGCGTTGGGGTTTCTAGCGTTTGAAGGCTGGTAGAGTCTTATCAAAACACGCCCCCTACTTTTAAGTTGGGTTATGGCAGGGATAGATACGGTCATAAAATCTAAGTCTTAGTAGTTATGGAGTTTCTGTGTATAGTTACGTATACTTAGTTCATCTTAGTTCTAACCAGGTGGCTCCTCCTTGTAGGGCTAAAGGTTTGGGCTGTTGATGCGCAAACTCCTGCATAACCCTAACGACACTATAGAGGCGTGGTTCCAAAGATTTGGAAAATGCAGAGTCATGTAGGGTTTTTGTCAATCCTAAACCCCTACGCCCCAACATCCGATCGACCTTTGAGGGGGCAGAGATAATTCAGATATGGCTTTGAGAGCTACGATGGATGCGGGGCACCTTGCACCACTTCGGATCCCTAGTTTCCCTAAGGCTCCAAGTCCCTCATAGTCATTTGCTTACCCAAAACCTGTACGATAATTACTATTCCCAAGACCTTGAGTACCCAATTATTGGGTACATGGACCCTTATAGGGTCTACTATAGGAAGTCAGTAGGGTTGAGAGGTAAAGATTTAGCTCACTGGTGCTTGAGGGAAAGTGGCGGAATGGATCCTGTAACTATCCCTACATATTCAGGGTTTAGGGTTTAGGGTACCTCATGATAATAAGACCCCCTGCAACCCCCCGAGGATATGGACCCCCCTCCACAATTAAGGGTATGCGTGTCCATGAGCTGGAGCTCCAGTCGTCCTAGTCAATAGTAGTACTAGCCAGCAACACATTGCTCGTCCGGCGCTTCCAAACTTTTGCTTGTTTTTGCAAATTGGATTTTGCAATTGCGTGAGGGCGGGGTGGGGGGGGGTTGTAATGACGTTCCGCGAGTTGGATTTTGCAATTGCGCGGGGGTTTATCAAAATGAGGTCAGCATCAGGGCTTAGGGTTTAGGGCTCAGGTTGTGGCTGGGGTTTAGATCATAGGGTTTAGCGTGTTCAACTCTTCTGAATAGAAGACCCGCACCATCCCGACCCTATCATGTGCAATCCAAATCCCTTACCTTGACAGCTTTAGGGTTTGAGGGCTGGGGTTCAGAGTTTAGGGTTTAGTGGCGGTTAGGGGTAAGGGCTTGAGGTTCAGGGTTTAGGGAGAAAGGATTCAGGGAGTAGGGGTCAGGGGTTAGGGGTTGAGGTGTAGGGTTTGGGGTTGAGGGGTTTTCGGTTCACAGTCCCCCTGAACCCTATATACGAGGAATACGTGGTATGCTGGGGTTCCTTTTGGGATATATGCGTGGTATCACGCAGGTACTGTAGGGCTGCGTGAGGTATGTAAGACGCAACCCTCATAGCGGACAATCATGAGCAACGAAAATGGACCAGGAAATGGACACTAGACAGGGCTGATGGAGTAGTGGCGATGATGTTGTTAGGATTATCTTGTGCAGAAGCCTCAAATCTTATCATTAGTATCCCCTTATATGCCTCAATAGCGAGGAAACTGAACCTGGCTCAATATATGTTGATTCTCAGAATGTAGGCCCTTACATTCAGGGGCCTAGGACCCTACACCCTAACCCTAAACTCTAAACTCTGAAACCTACATTAAGCGCATAAACACCCAAACCTAGCTCAGGAACGGCCCCTGGAAACCAAATCCCTAAAGCCTAGACCCCTAAACACCCAGGAACAGCCCCTGGAAGCCCTATGCGGGGCACTTGATGCAATTCCCTGGACCTTACGACAGGCCGTCGCGGTCCAAGCTCTGTCAGGTAGATCCCCCATACTTAGAGATTCGTTGTACTTATAACCTACTTAGTAACTGAAGTTATAACTCAATTCTATCTAGGGTAACTGTGGCTATGGGACTTATAATTGGGTTATAACTACAGTTACTAAGTAGGTTATAAGTACAAGGGACCTCCAAGTAGGGTGTACGTAGGGTGTACAGGGCAAGTTTTTTTCATATTTTTTACCCTTAACCCCTACATAATCCATATGGGGTCATAAACAACTCTCTCTTAGGGTCCAAATAGTATGTAACCATTTCATAATTTTCAAAAACCTAACTACACAGCGATTGCGCAGTAAAAGGACCCCAATGTATATCGCGATTGTATTCCCCAAATCTCAATCCCTAGGCCCTAGACCTTGAACCCTAAGCCCTAGAAGCTAAACCCTGCTGGGCCCAGTGGGCCCAGTCCGCACTTGACGTGAAACACCAAACTTGACCTTCACTCAGCTTAGGGGGTCAAGGGGAAGCAATGGGGAAGAACATGTAAATTGTATGTGTTACTCCAGGATGTGGATTCAGAGTTTATGATCAGGGGAGGACTTAGTGGATAGGTTGGTAATGGGACTTGGGATGTCATAATGCTAGGTGCAATTTATATGCTAGTTACAATGGATAGGGGGAGCCCTATATGGACCCCAAAACCTATAATCCTTGTCCCCCCAAATGATGCCCAACAATTGTTGGATGCCCCCGATATAAGGAGCAGCAAAGCCGCAATGCGGGAGGCAGACAGCACTGGGCGGCGGGGTCGACATAATACTCGGCAGGGTTTCTTTTCCTTTTCTTTTCACCGTGCATGCAAGAGGAGCTTTTGTCCAAACTACTAGTATCCCCTTTAGTAAGCCTTATAATACTCCCCTGTTCTCCTCTATATACCCCCTTTAAGGTGTTTACACCGTAAATCCCACACCCTACGCTCTACACTATGGAGCGCGGTTGCTCACTGGAATGAAATAGTGCAGTCGCAGATGCCATTTTGCGCTTGCTTAAGTCTCTTGCGGGATCATTGGCAACACCGCTTCCCTGGCCGCCTCTCACGCTCTAAACCCAAAACCCTAAACCCCCACACCCCTAAACACCTAAGCCCTAAACCCCCGCACCCCAAATCCCTAAACCCCTGAAGCCTAAACCCCCACACCCTAAACCCTGAACCCGAAACCCCCACACCCCAAACCCCTAAACCCTAAACTCACCATCTCCCCGGGCCGAGTCCAAGTTGACGCGAGGCCCTGGGCAAAGTGGCAGTGTATGGAAGAGGGGACCTCTGAAACAAACATTTTGCTCCGCACCTGCGGACGCTATATTCACAAATGGCGGCGGCAATTTGTTTTGGGTGTAGGGTTCAGGGTTTAGGGCTTAGGGTTTAGGGTTCTTGGGGTTTAGGGTCGGGTGGGCGGGCGGATGCGTGGGTGGTGAGCTGAGGGAGTTATTCAGGGACACACATGACAAGAGTGGGTCAGCAACTCCACAACCCGTGGCACAGGAAACACGTAAAGGCCCACACCGCAATAATCTTAAACACATGCCCGGTATAGGGTATACGCATTGCATACAGTGCCTTTCGGCATATACTTAGACCTTCCAACGCCCATGTACAAACACGTATCTACCCCAGGGGTCCAAGTACCCAACAATGGGCTTCAGGTCCCCTATACTGTGATCTGCGTGTTTGTGCTGGTACACGAACGCCCCCACCTTTTGCATGCGTTATAGGTATGTCTAGGGTCGTAAGGGGTATAAAGATTCCATGTTCAGCTTATATTTATGGGTCGATCCTAGAATTCCTGCCTGACCATAGGAATTTAGACTCCCGTAGTGCCAAGGCGGTAGAAGGTATATATGTAGGACCATGCAGGATTTGTAGTGTCCATCACAGGGGTCTAGTTCCAACCTAGCATCTGTTAGCAGCAGCAAAAGAATACTAGGTCTCCAGTTACCTAACTAATGGGTTCTAGGTTCTATATACCCTATAGGTACATAGTCCAAGCGTTTTGGTGGGATATCCGTACTCTCAAAGGGTTGGTTACCCCACGGATTCAAGTACCCAAAGAATCGTGTTTTAGGTCTTAGGGTTTAGGGTTTAGGTCTCAAGCACTTGAATCTGAAAGATGCTTGGACCTTAACCCCTTAAATTTGGGTACTTGGACCCTTAGAGTCAATTACAAGGGGCTGTACATGGGCTATACCTGTCTCTATGTTTGCTTGATTGGCCTTAACCCTGAAACGTGAACCCTAAACCCGAACCCCCAAACCCTAAACCCAAACCCCTAGTTTGCTGTAAGCCCCCATGCTTCGGCAAAGCGTTTGCCAAGGCCACTGTAACAGTAGCTGCGCCGCCACTACAGCGGACGCCGCTTGAGGAGGTTGCAGTTCAGGATTTAAGGTTTGTGGTTTGGGGTTTAGAGTGTTGGGTTTGGGGTCCGGATTTCGGGTTTGTGGTTCGGGGTTTAGAGTATAGAGTTTAGGGTTAAGGGTTAAGTGTTCTGGATTGAAAGTATAGGGTTTGGGGTTGAGGGTTTAGGGTTCAGGTAGAGGTAGGGAGGAGGTTGCACTCATCGGTTTACCTTCCCTAAAACTATCATGGAGCCCCACCAGGGGCCTATACTATACAGCCCAAACCCTAAACCCTAGCCCCCCCATACAGCGCCTGTTGGTCGATTGCATGCCGCTTTTCCCATTCATCATAAAGTTGCCGTAATACCCAGGGCCGCAGGGTGATATGCGCTATAGTCTAAACTCCAGAAAGGAGGTTATGTAGGAGACTGTTCAGCGAAGCTTTATAGGTTTTCAAGGGGCATATGAGGAGTTTAGACCAAAGCTCATACCAGAAAAAGTTTGGGGAAGTTGGGGAGTGGCACTTGTAGGCGGGTTTACGGTTTGGGGTTTAGTTGGTTTTTGAGCGGCCTTTCCTATGACAGACCGCCATCACCACGTGGAGACCTGAACTAGAAGAGTCAGGACAGAGGGGTTACGCTGTAAGGAGTTGGGATTTTGGAGATTCCCTACGCAATCCCGAATAAGGACTCTCATAATCCCCTTATATTGCAATCCCTGTATAAGACTGTTTTTTTTTCGAGAGTTTGGGTGTGTGTTAGGGAACACGACGAAACAAAACTCCGAATGTCAACATTTCGTCAATGACGCCTCTCAACAAGATGAGCGGAATGTTCAGAACATCTTGTTCGTGGTGCCTCGACAGTTTCCGGACAAGCCGTTGAGTTCTACAAGCCCTGAGCCCTTTACACTCTAAATCCTAAATCTAAGTCCCTGAACCATTTATTACAAACCTACACCATTCGCCTAGCGTCATGCATCCTTTTTTTTTCTCGGCAGCCTCAACATGTATGCCCCCATTGAAATCCATTCCGGATGGGTTCGTTGCATGACATTGCCAATGGTAGGAGCTGCAAAGCAGCAGCAGATCACCAACATTGCTGGAAGAGCAGCCATGCTCTTGGCCCTCATGGTTGTGATCACCATCCTTGCCAACCTTTGCAGTGCTGGTTGGCACTGGATCTACATATCTGATGACATGGCTGAACCCTAAACCTGGAGCTCCTGAGCCCTTACTCCTACAACCCGAAACTTCTAAATCTTATTCGACCCGAAACCCTATATGGGGTTAAGAGTTTAGGGAACCCTCAACACTATACATGCCTACATAACTCCTTGTAATGCCCTTTGGCCTCTTCAAAGCCACCCTAGAAGCAAAAGGTTTTTCTAATATGGACCCCAGACAGGGAACCTCAATAGTATAGTAGAAATATGGCAGGACTGTCTGTACATTCCTACTATACACCTACTATATTCTTTAGGTTCGTTTTGGGGCTCTGATTAAGGTTTAAGGGTTTAGGGCTAAACCCTCCAACCCTGAAACTCTAAACCCTAAATCCTAAACCCTAAATCCCTGAACCCTAAATCCTAAACCCAGAACCCTAATCCCTCAAACTTGAAGAGGGCCCCCAGACCCAACCGGGACCTCCCAAATACCCATACCAA
>CAJNIZ010011739.1:0-10660 GCA_905231905.1 Symbiodinium pilosum | reverse complement strand
TTTTGAATAGAGAAGGTTTTTGGACACACAGAGTATAGCGTAGATGATGTTTCTTTCACGATAAGAAACACACCGGTCTGCGTGAAACCCAAAGCTGCACAGTTGATTTACAAAGCACGTTAAGTACGGAAGTTGCTTGGGCAGGACTGGGTCTTGCGTGCCTCTGTTTTGATGCTTAGACACCTGCCCGACATTGATTCCATGACTTGAGCTTGTTAGTGTCTTCCACTCGGAACTGCCAAGAGCAAGCGTTCAAGCCCCTACGGCAAGAACTCAACTTGCACCGTAATCCTTTTGTGCTCCTCGCGTTGGTCCACAGGGACAGTGTTGTGCCATCCCGAGGATTGCATGTGCGTAGTGGCCCCACCGGGTCGTGTAGCTGTGGGCTCTGTAGCCCGCAGCTTTGCGTAGGTGTAGGGGCCCAGCCGGGTCATGTGTGCTGTGGGCTCTGTAGCCTTCAGCTTTGCGTAGGTCTCAGCTCAGCCGAGCCGTAGCGTGCCCAGCCTGTGAATGTGGCGTCGCGTAGCATAGCTTAGGATGTACAGGTGATGGACCAGTCAGGATCCATGCTATCCAGGGGTGGCATCAAAAATGTCGCCCCTGAACCAGGGACAGCAGTTGCCTGCATGGGTTATGCAGAATCCAGCCATTGAAAAAAGTGTGTGTGCGTACTTTGTCTGAACGATGAATCATTTCCTGATTATTGGATATTTCGATTCCACATCCTTGTTGATGATATTAACTCACTAGCACAACTTGAAATTTTCATGACAGAACTGTTCGAATACATTGCGGAAGCGAATGGCAGCTATTGGCATGGCAGACAGTTTTCACCAAAATCCTCGATCAGTTACCCTCGGTCTGGGCAAAACCATTCGCGGTTGAATGGAAATGGTCCTGTAATTGCCTCAGTATGCAGCAAGAAGGAACCTTTATCATTGTCACACTATCGCTTGACATGCAGAAGCCCCTTACGTATGTCTTCAATAACTTGGACTGCGTTCTGATGTCCGCTATCATTGATGCAATTGAACAGCGGACCCGCTGTGAGTGTATCCCAAAGGTAGGCAAACCCCCTGATCCTGAACTCCCTGATGTAATTCTGGCAGAAGTTCCTGACGCTTTTTCCAAAAAAGCTGATAGTTGGGTACAGAATCTTGTTAGCTATCCCCTTGAGGTTGTCAACTTGTTTGGAAACTACTACATCAGGTCTCTCATTATCTATAAACAGTGCCCCAAGCACTATCTTGTAATTGAGAGGCAATCACATGGAACAGTCTCTTGCTATGACTCCCTGAAAGGTGTTAGCCCCTTACCTGACTCCGGTTGCCCCATTGACTGCTATGTGTCAGTTATTGTTCTTGTCTCCTGCTCACCTGCTAGGGAATTGCCCTCCATCCCCTTGCAGGATGCCTTTGCCAAACAATGGGGTCCTCTCAAGCAGGAGCATAATAGGCGCAGGAACAGACTAGACCCGGCCCCGACAGAAGTGGAACTCGAAGCTAATCTTGAAGTTGATCTTGAGGTAAGTCAGCTAGAGAAGGACGACCCGACCGCCCCTCTGGTTTCTAGCTAACACTAAAGGAGAATACAACGATTTTAAGGCACCTGGGGTCGTACCTGAGCATCACGCTGATGTGACACACTTAAGTGTGCCAGTCCCCTCCGATGATGAAGAAGACTTACAGAATGAAGCAGCCACTGATGCTACAGCTCTAGAAGGCGGTGCGACCCTTGTTGACCCGCTTCCTGGTCCGGCAGCGGCCTTACTTCCTGGAAACGCTACAGCAGCTGAAGGGCGAGGTGACGATATTGCTCCTCCATCACCCCTGTCGGTTGGATCGTCAACTCAATCAGAATGGGACACTGACTCTTCGGCAGCATCTCAACTCTTTCCTGAGGAAGGTGGACAGGCTTTCTTTGTGCCATCGGAGGCCAAAATTGGAAACCAAGATAAACAAGTCAAAAGAGGAGGGTACAGAGGCGCGGCCGAATGCCCTCCTGTAGATCCGGAAGCCCCTTTACCCAAGGTTCCGAGAACTAGAAGTGGCTCTACAATTGAAGAACGTAGCTCTCGTAGGCGACGCAAAACTAGGACCGCTTCGAATGCATTCACATGCTAGACCTAAACGTAAGAGGAGGAAAACAAAGTTGGTGACCAGCGCCCCTCCAATCTTGCTGTGGAACCAAACCCGCGTCAACCATCACCCAAGGAGCCTAATTTATCGCGGCCACGTGACAATGGTAGGTGCCTCAAATACACAAATAGGTTAATGCAGGACTTCACATGCGAATCTCAGTATGTTGTCATTTCACTATTTGATGGTGCGGGCTACACAAGGAAAGTTGTCGAAGGCGTCTTTAAGCAAAAGCCACTTGCCATCATCACTGCTGAAAATGACTTCGCGTTGAGGAGGTTTGTCGCCCAAAAATGAGGTTACTCGATAGAAGGGAACTGGGTCTATGATCATACAGGCACGCCATCCATCTACGTTGATGATGTCTGGGCCATTTTAGCCGACAATGCTAAAATCTTGAAAGAACTCATCCACATCATTGGTTCAGACGTTTCAAACCGTAGGGTCTCCATTATCATTATTGGAGGGTCCCCTTGTCAGGATCTTACTTATGCAGGAAATACGTCAATTCTTGGAGTCACCAGAGAAAGATCCAGGCACGTTAATGTATTTTATGCATTGCTGCTTGCTATCAAGACAATCAGGCCCGACCTTTACCTCCGTACCTACCCATTTATTGAAAATGCAGGCTCCATGAAAGAATATCATAAATCATTCATCCTGCAATCGCTTGGTGTAGCTAAAAGTCAAGTACACCCAACTAAAGCAGGTGCCAGCGGATATGCTGAAAGGGACCGATATTTTTTCTCCAGACTTACGCCCGAATGAATCCCTGAACCAAAGAAAAGACCCAAACCGTGGCATGACGGATGGGAATTGCTGCCTGACACAGTCGCCTGGCCTTGGTTACGAACGAAAGGGATGACGCAGAAAGGGAACGTCATTCTTGCAGCGCACGCATACTACGAAAGTAGACTCCTTTATCATGTGCACAGTATTGGAGGTTGGAACCAGTTCAAAAACCTTTTTGTTCAATGCCCACCTCAATTTCTCTTACCTTGGGATGCTTATATGACCGAGTTCGAGTGCAAGGCCGCTCGAACCTTGCAAGCCGCTCTCGCAGCGTCAAGGGACTATAGCGAATTAGATGCCCTCGTCCTCAACGTCGCTGACGGTCTAGCAGGAGAAAATGCAGTTGGGACAGCCAGTGGCAGCTCGCTTCCCTTCAGAACTCCTGACCTCCTCGAAATGATTAAGGAGGTAGGATACACAGGTTGGTTTGATGGTGATAACGCCCTCACTACAACGCAGCGCATTGATGTTATTGGTAACTGTTTTGTGCCTAATATTCTTGCAGCCCAAGTAGGAGGACTTCCTTTTCAGCAATTTGTCGCACATGCTGAAGCGAGCGCGCCTGCCTCTTGCAGAGCTTTTCAACTTATGGAATGGTATTAAAGACATTGTGCGTCAAGAGGTTAAAAAGAGCAACAAGAAATATCTCTTGAATAGTAGCGTCGACGACCCTTTTCCTGCGGAGTTGCTTACTAAAGAGTATTGGCTGAGTATTGGTACCCCTATAAATGCACCCCAAGTTGTCACTATGCGTCTAAAGAAACCTGCAGTTAACCCCAAGAATTCAAACAGAATTGACCTAGAGGTCGGACAGCTTGGTAACCCCAAGGAGTCTGCCATCATAACCGCCCTACAACAGCTAAGGGACTTCAGTTTCGATCCCGACAGTTCTAGCTGTAAGGGTACGCCGAAAGATGTATTCGCCAAGTTTGTCCAGTAGCTTATCAACGAATATAAGATGCAGGAACACCTTGTTGCTTACTTTCTAACGACCCAACCCTCTGCGGAACAACTCCCTTTCCTACTTAGATGCCTTTGCGCGATCAGTGGATGCTTCCCAAAGTTTGTAGCTACTGCTTGCAAACTCAACTATCCTACCATCCGCAGCAAATCAGTGTTGAGGCTGTAGTCAATGGTCCATACCAATTCGGCGTTCTAATTGAGACCCTTCGTACAGACTGCGTTCGCCTTTGTGCTGCCAGAATAATCAATCCCGACGTCCCACACAATGTTACCCAGGACCTCCCTCCCCTCCATCTACGCCTAGAAGAGCATTTTGGTGAGTCACTATTACTCAATCAAGAATTCTGTTCTTTGAACAGAGTTTCGGCACCTATTATAATTTTTGGGTACAAGCAATTCCACAAGAGCAGCACGGCACGCTGCGTTGCACTCTGGAAACAGCTCAACGACGGTGGAAGGAAGATACAAGTCATTGACTTCGTGGAGCAGGCTGAGCAACACGAAAGCGAAGGGACAGGTCGAATAAAGACAGATGCATTGGCGGACTCCTCCTTCAACTACTACATCAATGGAGCTTTCTTAGCTTTGTGCTCGAACGTGTGGAAGAGTAAGCCGAGTGATGATTGCCAATATGGCAAACCGTTCCTTGGAGAACCTTTCAACAGCGTTTTGCGATGCCTTATTGACTTGTCTGTGACTATCGAAAGCCGGGTTATTGTTTTTGGACCAGCAGCTTCCTTACACGTCTACCATATTCAAGATGAAAATCCCTCTTCTGGCCAATATGTCAAAATTAGAATTGGTGTACCTTACGCCAAACCAGGTGATGACAGAGTCCCTGGTGTTCAAGTCATAGTCCTCACCCATCAAAATAAAGTTCGTAGTCTAGTCTCCTATGACGGATTCAACCCCAGTATTCCTCGCTTTGAAGATGACCAAGATTATCAAGATGGTGATGAAGGTTACCACGAGGATGAGCTCTGGGAAGACCCAATTCTCAGGGAAGCGGATTGGATAGAGGAAGAAGATGAAGGCATAGAAGATGAGGAAGATATGCCTCCAAAAGTCTCAGAAGAAGAACTAGAGGAGAGAGATCAAGTCGCAGCTAAGGATGAGCTAAACAAGTTGAGAAGCATGCAAGTTGTCAAGGAAGTGAGAAAGCAGGAATGCGACCAGTCAGGGAAGTTCCTGACATTGACAACCGTGTTTGATTGGAGAAAGAGAGACAGCGAATGGAAAAGGAGACGCAGGATTGTCTGCCGAGAGTTCAGGGCAGGAGCTGCAAGCAATGAGGAAACCTTCAGTCCGACCACCGGCCATGCAGCGGTTAGAATGATGATCGCGTTGCATGTGATCTTTGGATGGGAGCTCACTAGCCTGGACATCAAGGATGCGTTCCTCCAGGTGAGCCAGAAGGTACTCATGTACGCTGAGATTTCACTGTGGATCAAGAGGCTGCTAGGCCTGGATGAGGATTGTGTTTGGAAAGTTGAAAAGTGCTTGCCAGGTCAAAGAGCAGCAGCAGAACAATGGTTTTCACACCTGTGTGCGATCCTCGAAAGGTTGGGATTTGAAGCCTTCAAAGGCATTCCCTCAGTGCTCAGGCACAAGGTGAGACCAGTCGCAGTTTCAGTTCATGTGGATGATGAACTGATAGCAGGAAAGAAAGGACAGTCAAAGTGGCTGGTCAGCGAACTCAAGAAAGTTTTCAAGTTGACGATTGAGGGACCGTTTCCTAGCGAGCGAGGGTCAAGAGAACAACTACATTACCGCAAGCGGACCTACGAATTTGTAGAGGAAGGAATTTTGGTCTCAGTCTCAAAGAAGCACTATGAGAAGCTGAGAAGCCTCTACGACCTGGGGAACAGGAAAGAGAAGATGACCCCAGAACATCAACTATTGGGAAGTCAAGATGAGACGAAGGAATTGGCGCCTGAAGAAGCCAAGAAGTTCAGGTCAGCTCTGGGAACATTGCTATATGTTGCCCAAGACCGATGGGACCTTCAACACAGTGTGAAGTGTTTGGCCTCTTACATGGCCAAGCCTACGGAGATGGCAGTGAAGTGCTTGCAGCAGACGTTGTTGTATGTTAGAGGAACTGAGAGCCTCTGTTTTCTCCTTAGGTATAGCGGCAAGAGAGCAACGATGATGGAAGTTTTGTATCGACTACCTCAAGGTGAAGAACTTGAAGCAAAAGACAAAGAAGAAGAAGAAGAGAGAAGAAGGCATGTCCTTGAAGTTTTTGCAGATGCAGATTGGGCTTCAGGAAAGGAAGCTAGGTGCTCAACAAGTGCGAGCATCATATGCGCGGATGGAGTACCAGTCATGAGCTACTCGAGGACTCAAAAGTCCACCGCTTTGTCAAGCTGCGAGTCGGAAGTGTTGGTGACCAGTGGAGCGGCCAGTGAAGGCACGCTACTAAAGAAGCTCTTGGCATTCCTCACAAGGGAGGAAGTGGATATGGAAGTCAGGAGTGATAGCAGCTCAGGAAGACAGTGGTGTCTCAGAAGCGGTGTTGGAGGATTGAAGCACATAGACCTTAGGGTTCTGTGGCTACAAAGAGGAGTGAAGAGAAAGATGTTCAAGGTCGAGCCAATCCCTACGAAGCTCAACATTGCGGATCTGGACACTAAGAAGATGAGTGTTCAAAGGCGAAAGTTTTTGTTGTTCCTACTTGGAGCAATGACTAAGGAAAGAGGAAGAGAAGTTCCAGTTGGAGCAGAGGAGATTGCAGATCATCTGTCATCAGTGGCTCTGAATCAGCAAATCAAAAGGTTGAAGCAAGTTGGAAGGACAACTAAGAACAGTCGTTTGTTGTTCACTACGTGTTTGGTTCAGATGGTTATGGGATCCAGAGGACAACCCCGAGAGTTTATCAGGGAGACTTACGTCTACGTTGACGCGGCAAGCATGTGGATGTTCGTTGTCACGCTCCTAATTCTGATGGTTCTCTACCTGCAGTTTGTGAGCATCTACGATTGGAGAAGGAAGCCTGCGCCCAACGCAGTGCAGGAGCCAGAGCAAGAGCCAGATGGAGCTCAATCCCCATCAGAGTATGGGACTCCGACTATGGAAGAAAATGAGGAAGAAGAGGAAGAGCAAGGAGAGCATGAAGCTCAAGAGGAGGAAGGACAAGCAAGAGGAGAAGAACAAGTACAAGAAGATGAGCAAGTGCCTAGGCGCCATCAAGTGGTCAATAATGAACCTGAAGGAGATCCAGATCCTGGACCAGTACCACAAGACGTGCAAGACCGGTTGAATGAGTGGTTGCATCAAAATGTTCGTATACCGGCTCAACAGCAAAGGCAAGAACAACCTCCAGTACCACCAGTGCAGCAATCTCAAGGAGTGAGGATTAGAGTCAGACTGGAGTATGCTGTGATCTCAGGTCGGAGATATCACAGACAAGGATGTGGAAGTTTGATGGCTGCAAGAAGGATTGCAGAGTATACAATGGATGTCCACCGAAGGTTGAACTACAGACCGTGTCTAGTTTGTGATCCTCCTCAACTACCAGACCCTTAAGAAAGTTCAAAGCAAGGAAGTGCAAAGAAAGAAGGAAGTTCAAAGAACTCTGGAACTGGAAGGAAGAAAAGTTGTGGACGCAGAGCAGTGAGTTTTTCCGTACAGGTTGAACTCCTACCACAACACGCTTTCCGTACAGAGCGAGGGAGAAGTACACGAAGGGTAGTGTACAGCACAGCCCTGGCCCTAGGAAGAGTAAGTTTCACACAGCTGTGTATAGACAAACTAAGAAAACCCGTTGTATAGGTGATGTAGTGCTAGAGCGCGCAACATCAAGTCGGGGTGTAAAGATTTTCTAGCATGTACAAACCCAATTTGTAAGTGAAAGTCTAACATGGATTTTCATGCATGAGCATGTGGAATTATGTGTTACCTCGCAGCGCCTCTCAAGGACTTTGAAAATAGGTGTGAGTTTTTCAATTTTGCTCCGTGTTCCTGCAAAACGCCCAATTGCTAGTGCAATCTGGAATTTCCTCCAGATCCCAAGCAGGCAGCCGAGCTGAGACAAGGCGGCTGCTGGGTATTCAGTGGTTTTGAAGCAGGCCGTGCTCATGCTTTGCCTAAGATCCTGACTCTGCTATGTTGGCCAAACAACGAAGGGGGGCCTCTCTCATTTACCGCGCAGCCTGTGCAATTCTGGAGCTTCATGATGCTCAAGCTGCGAGTGTAGAGTCCGTGCCTTGAGTTTGTGCAACGGGGCATGTGTTTGCGTGAGGGACCAATGAGTGCTTTCGTTCCCGCGCTCTAAGATGCAGTAGTCTGTTAAGTAAGGTTGGCTAAGTGCTTCGAAGTTGTAACTTTTGGAGCTTTGCTCGAGAAGCATATATTGTTGTGAAGCTATGTGGGTATAGATATGCATATTTCTCGCGAAGCGTCCTGCGTGGTTCAGATGCTATGCGGTTACTGGACATGTTGCAGTTTGCAGTGCTACCTGAATGCAACACTTACGCGCCTGGATCAACTCCACAGTTGTGCTGAGGGCCATCTGGGGACGATTCAGGACGCGGTGCAGAGGCTTGGTCACCAAACTGCGCTAGATGTTTTGGAGTCTGCAAAGTGGAAACCCTTCCTTCGGGCATGGAGAAGGCCGTCTCAGCAGCACGACGTTACCGGACTT
The DNA here is from genome assembly GCA_905231905.1 of Symbiodinium pilosum. Lineage (NCBI taxonomy): Eukaryota > Dinophyceae > Suessiales > Symbiodiniaceae > Symbiodinium > Symbiodinium pilosum. The sequence goes on along the minus strand of CAJNIZ010011739.1, from coordinate 2,125 downwards.
CTTCGCCGCTTCCTACCTCACCTTCATGGATCACTCGCCCACCAGACCTTACATAGCAATGAATCTGGGCAGCTGTGCTACTTTGAGATGAGTGGTTCAAGCTTGAGGCGACACTCATGTACTCGCACTTGCACCTCCCTTGCTGCTTATCGGCCTTGCCAGGTTTGCGTACCGACAATGACAGGCTCGGAAGCTCAGACGGTCAATTCGCGCTGCAAAAATCATTGAGATGTCAACTTTAAACAGGGCTGCCGTCTACCGGCCCCTGGACCGTCGACAGAAAATGAGCCGGCCTCCCAATCCCACCGAACGACGCAAACATATGAGCTCGTGGGAGGCATCGTACACATAGGATTTCCCGCGCTGGACACTACCGTGCGTTCACACTTCCGGCGAATGCCTCGTGACGACAACATTGTCCCATGCGCAGCGTGCTACTCCTGCTCATGTTGCCCAGATCACAGACAATGCCTATATTCTCGCCTTTAGGAAAGTTAGCTAGTTCGGGCTTTGCGGAAGGGCTGTGCGTCTAATTTGCATGCAGTGTGCTTGGGCGCCATGCACCTCCCTGGCGTTCTGGCTACAAGTGCCTGTGCCCGCAGACCCGAGACACTCGTGCAGCGTGTGAATGAATGAAAAAGATTGGCCATCACGCCAAGCCGGCGGCGCCCTTCCCTATGGACACAGAGATTGCCAAGCGGTTGACCGCTAAAAAGCTGACAGCGGCTCATCTAAAGCGGGGGTGATTCGGGGTGAGCCTCTCTAACTTGTGGGCGGTATTTGATGCCCGTGCCCTGGCTCACTCACTGGCTTTGACCCGTAGTGCAACGAAGAGCTCAACCGAATTCGCGCTACCCATGATCCAGAAAAGACGAGTCCGACTTGCTGTTGTGTGCGGATTTTGATTATTAGATTTGAATATTTTGTGACGGGATTGAATCTGTGTATTCTGATGTTTAAGTTTGGGAATATCATGTTTACAAAGAAGAATAGATCCCCAGCGTCACCAGTGAAAAAAAGCTTTGCAGTCTTCAAGATTGAACAAGTTTTCTCAGCAGAATTCTGCAAGCACTACTCTACACAGGGGGACTGCCACGTGGCTCAAGTCCTTTTGGCTCAGTTGGAGGTGTTGACAACGTAATTTAAACCGATTTGTTTGCTCCGATGGCGAGGCCGCCCAATACATCCCTGACGCAATTTGCTGGACCAAGCTGTGCAAGACTCCTCCCACCATCCTCTACAGACTCTTTCTGCTGTCGCAAGCCGGCCACCGGCCACCGGCCACCGGCCATCGGCCACCGACACACCGGCGCACCGGCCACCGACCACCAGAGCCGCGACCCCGCCGCCGGACACTGCGATCCTCGTAATCGTCGTTGTTGTCATTCTCATCGTTGTCGTTGTGGTCGCAGCCGGCGTAACGCAACAGCCTTCCTGTATTCCCGAGCACTTAAACCATACAAACATTCATGTTCAATTCATTCGAAAACATCCATGCTGACACGACCATTTTCGATTGCGTCCGATGACCAGAGCATTCATGTCCAAACCATTCATCTTGAATTGCGTGAGATGACCAGGGTGTCCATGCCCAAACCAGAATAACATTCATGTTCGCCTGCGTCCGATGACCAGAGCATCCAAACCCAGACCACATCGACGTTGATGTTCGACTGCGTCCAGTGACCAGGGTAGCCATGCCCAAGCCGTACTAACATTCATGCTGGGCTGCGTTTGATGACCAGAGCATCCATGCCCAAACCATGATAATGTTCATGTTCGACGGCGACCGATGACCAGGGCATCCATGCCCCAGCCCATGATAAGGTTCGTGTTCGACCGTGTCCGATGAAATGAACATCCATGCCAAAACCACAAAAACGTTCATGTTCGATTGCGTCCGATGACTGACGACAGCATCCATGCCCAAGCCATCATAACGTTCGTCCAAGGACCGGAGCATCCATGCCCAAAACATAATAACGCCCATGTTCGATTGCGTCTGATGACACCCGAGCCATAATAAAGTTCATGTTTCATTGCGTTCGATGACCAGAACATCCATGCCCCATCCATAATTCATGTTCGATTGCGCCCGATAATGTTACGTTCTTCGAATACCTGG
>CAJNIZ010011738.1:0-10661 GCA_905231905.1 Symbiodinium pilosum | reverse complement strand
CGCCTATGTATGGCGGATTGGTCAGAAAAGGATTGTAACAACTTTACCGACTGTTTAGAGACGATGTCAAACCAATATGGCCTTGGGTGTCCTCTGTGAGCTGACTTAGAATGTCTGATTCTGTCTTTGTAACCGGGGCTGAAGATTACATGGTGGAGGGGGTCCGTACGCGGTTTCTGGATACTATCGACGAGTTTGTCAAGCTGCTGGGTTAGTAGAAGCTGAGAGGGTAAAGTGGGCCTTCCTGCTTTTATCCAGACCGTTTTGTTGGGGATGTGTGAATAGTACGATGCTTTAATACCCATACATCTTCTTAGATATTTAAAGTACCAGCCATCTATTGAGGCAGCCATCTATTGAGGTGAGATGCTTTTCCTCTAGGGTAAGGGTGGAGAGTGAGTAGACGAGGACAGGGACTATGTATGAGTGAGAGAGTCTTACCTTAGCCTTCCAGCAAAGCCTACTACGCCACATATGTTGGAGTTTGCAATACGCGATGTGGCCTTTTGTTGTCTATCCTTGATAGCTACCTTAGTGGGGTTATCCCATGTAACTTTAGCTCCCAGGTATTTAACTTCCTCAGCAACTGGAACAGGGTCTCCATTTGCAAATGTGGTCTGTGGAAGGGGATGTCGCGGATTGGCCAGTATTTCGATTTGGTACTATTGAGAAACATATTGTAAAGCGTTGCCTCTACCTGAACTGCTGAGAGTAGGTCCTGCAATTGAGAGGGTGTAAGAGCCATTATAAGGGTGTCGTCTGCATACTCCAGGTCGTAGACAGGCTTTCCAGTGGACCATGTATTAGTGGGGATACCCTTGGCCATAAGGTTTTTGTCTATGTCTGAAAACACAACGCTCATGCCCATAATGAAAAGGTACGGGCTTAAAGGGCAGCCTTGTCTGATTCCTGTTTGGGCCTCTCCCCATGAAAGGCTTCCATCTGGGGCTGAGGTGCAGAATTCAGGGTGGTCATACATATCTCTAATGATGTTTACATACGCGGGGTGGACTCCAAATCTCTCCAGGGCTATCAACATGGCGGAGTGGTCGACCTTATCAAAGGCCATTTTCCAATCTAGAAAGAGCAGATAAAGTGGGTGACCTGTTTTGGCGGAGTAATCTTGAGCGCGTCGCATTATGAACATGGGATCTGTGGTGCTTCGCTCTGCTCGGAAACCGTACTGTGTGTTTCTAAGGTGCTTGTCGTGGCGTTCTGCTAGTCTGGCTTGGAGAATAGATGCATAAAGCTTGTATAGGGTGTTAAGCAGGGAGATTGGTCGGTAGTTCTCTGGGAGAGAGGGTGAGCCCTTGTTTTTATATATGCAAACGATTCGTGCTTGTTTCCATTCCTTCGGTATTTTACCCGAGGTCAGGCATTCGTTAAGAAGTTGTAGGAGTTTTGTTTCGGCGTAGTAATCCAGGAGACGTAATACATCCTGCTTAACTCCGTCAAGGCCCGGCGCTTTGTTTCGTTTCAATTTTCGTAATGCTCCGTGTAATTCAGCCATTGTTATGGCTCGGATTGGCTCCGGATCGGTGGGGTTGATAGGGGGGGATTCTCTTAGGAGGTCTAGTTCTTCTGGTGTGACCTGTGAAGCTGACCATTGGACATTTTTTAGGCGCTGGGTGAAGGTTGAGTGCATTTGCGACCAAGGCACGAGCTTACCATTGTGTTTCAGCCTCTGCCTTCTTTCCCTGAATCCGGTTTTGAGACGACGTATACGGTTCCAAAATGCCATGTGTGAGAGGTTGGTGTCTTCCATGAGTTGCTCCCTCGTCCACGTTCGTTTTTGTTTTCTTGCCTCGCTTTTTAGCGCCCTATAATATTGTACGTGAGAGGCGTCGCCGGTGGCTTTGAGGCGCTTAGCCTGGTGAATTTTCCTGGCGAGATCTTCCTTTATCCATGGCTTGGACGCTCGATAACGAACCTGCGGTAGTGTTTTTTGTTCAGCCGTGAGAAGCGCTTGCTTGAATTGTTTATATTTATACTGTGTGTCCGCCGTTTCCGTGCCTTCGTTGTCGATCTGGTGTTCCTGCGGAGTGGTCATACGCGGTTGTGATTGTCTACCCCCGTTGTGCTCGCCATCGTTTTTCGCTTCCCCCGCTAGCTTGTCTGCCATTTCATTGTAGTGGTTGCCGGTGTGTCCCTTGATCCATTCCCAATGTATCTCTGTCCTTTCCGCTAGAATGAAATGTAACCTGCGCGCTGTGGACACCATTTCCTTGTGCCGTTTGGGACGGTGTGTGCCTCGGACCGCGTTCGCCGCCCACTTGCTGTCATAGTAGAATGTGATCGAGGCTGGAATGGTAGGGCTCGCTAGCTGGAAAAGAAGGGCCTCTACGATAGCGCTAAGCTCTGCCGTGTTGTTACTACCCACGTTTGCCCCAATGTAGTGTATGGCTCTACTGTCAGTTTCTACCGGACCATTGGCGGAGTGTTCACGCTCTCCTGTTTGTTTGTCTACCACCACGAAGCCCCATCCTGCTGGTGTGTCTGCACTGCATCTACCTTGCGATCCTGAGCCATCAGTGTAGATTGCTTTAGCTTTGGCGGGGTCCTGCGGAGCAGGTAAGGCAGAGTAACCTGTCTGGAGTTGCCTTCGCAATTCCATCCTGAAGTCTTTTCCTGTTCCTTAGTAAGGTCTTTGTAACTATACGGGGGGTCTCTCTATATTTTTGGGGGCTGGGCCGCTAATTTCACCCTTATGATTGCCTCCAGTAGATAATGATCACTAGGAAATCCTGTGGAATGTACTGCTTGGGCCTTACAAACTGAGGGCATCCATTTTGATCTTGTAACGAGTTTGTCAAGAGATTGAAATCGATATGGATCCGAGGAGAGGGCTGCTTTCGGCGGAGTGAGTAGGGGGTCTGCTGTGATGTAGGAACGAATGATGGAAGCGATCTCCATTTCTGTAGATGATCCCACTAATGACAGTTCTTGAATTTTATCCCAGAATTGCAGAAGGATGATGGGGTCTGCTAAGAACTGGGACCAGCATACCGGGGGCGGGTGCTTATCTCTATAGGTGACTGTACTTGTTTAGTCAGGTTGGGCTGTTCATAGGATAGTACGTCTCTGGAGGCTGTGGTTTTGAGGAAATTGACGAAGAATTGTCTGTTGCTACCTTCGTTGGTGTTTATGTGTCTAGGACCTTTACCTTGAATATGGGGCCCTATGTGATCGTGCTCATGAGGGAGCCTACCCTGTAATCTGACATTGAAGTCCCCTAAGATGTACACTGGTTCAGGGAGCGGAGTAGCCTGATATACGTCTTCGAGCTTGGACCAAAACGTTGATTTCTTCTCCTCTTCTATCTTGTCATGTGGAGCATATATACCATGGAAGTGTGCTTTACCTGCCCTTTGTGCTACGATGACCTCTATATGCCTGGATGTGTGCTGAATGATATCCTTGATGAAAGGCCTTAGTCTGGGTGAAATTACCGCCGAAACTCCTCCGAACTTATCCCTTGTGTTTCCATTGTGAACAAACCAGTATCCCTGTGAAAAGAATGAATAGTACGAGGTGTTTCTAGTTTCGGTTAAGAGGAGGAGGTCGAGGGACCTGCTTTTAATCATGTCAAGAATTGCCTGATGTTTTAGGATCTCACCCATGGCCTGGACATTTTGTGTTGCTACTCTTATGTAGGTGCCCCAGGGCAAGGATGGTGTGTGCTGTGGATTGTGGTAGTGTCTGTTTTGGCTGTTGTGGTGTTGAGAGATAACTGTTTTTTCTGAATGCTTTTGCTGTGTTGTATCCTTTCCGCTTGCTCTGCATTACTGCTTTCAAGGGCATGGCTCTCTTCGCAAGGTCGTTGCCCGGATGACCTTGTGATATAGGTTCCCTCGCAAGTCGGCGCCATTGGCGGTATAACCGCCTTCAGAGTCGCCTAACCTGGGACACTCTTCGTTTGCTGGAGGACCAGCACCCGGCGTGCCTCGTTGAGGCGGTGTAGGCTTGCTTTTGCGCGAGAAAATGTTTGCTGAATTAGTTAATTCTGAGTGGCCGGGATTCGCTTGGGGATTGGCCTCTACTCGTTTTCTCTTTATGTGCTTGGTTCTTCCGCTGGAAGTTTTATTACGTGAAAAATGGGTCTTAATTCCGGTATTGGGGTCCCTAAAGGAAAACCTTCTACCTTTTCTATGTGTCCTATTCCGATGGGCAAGGGTAATAATTGGACTGGCTTGTAGCATGGGTTGTCTAAACTCCAAAAGTAAATTTCTTCCATACTTAATCTGATTGGGGTGTAGGAAGGGGAAGATGGCATGTTCTGTGTTATTGGTTGTGGGTTCCTCTGAATGCGTTGGCGGAGTGGTCTGATGCTCTATCCCAAAGCCATGTTGAGACAGATTGTCCTGAGCAGGAGGCGGAGTAACCTGAGGTATAGGTATGAGGGTTTCCAAATTGAGGATGACTCGAGTGGTAGTGGGCGTATTTAGGGTACCGATAGGGTTTGGGGAGTGGGAGTGGGGTATATTACCATTGATGGAGTGCATTATTTGTTTATGGTGGACTGAATAATCTGATCAAAATTGACTAGCTGGAGGAATGCGCGGCTAAGATGGTGGACCACTAAAGCGTCCATAAAGATGATGAGTGGGGTTTGTCTGTCGGTAGCTGTATAGTAATGCACGACAAGAGTGACTATGGTTATAGCTATTAGAGGGGGGAGAAATGGGTGTTGCGGGGGGTCTATGTCTACTGGGCTTCCTTCTGTACTTCTTTCTACTAACCTTTGTGAAGTCTATCCCTGCACTTCTGGCACTAAGTAAGAAACCCTTGTGTTCTGGCCTTGCTTGCATCTGCGGACACTCAAAAGTTGAATTAGGCTGCGGAGTGGCCTGAAAAAGGTGGTAAGGGGAGTAAACCAGGATTGGAGTGGGATGAGGGCTACAGGGTGCGTCAGGCTCCATCACGCAGCAATTGAAACATGCTGTGGATCCTGATGTTGTGGAATGACCTCCATAAAGCCAACTATAAGTACCCTTTAAGGGGCATAAAAATGTTGCAGGATCCTCCCCTTCCCCCCTGTGCGCAACAACCAGCTTAGAAAGTTCAAAGGGCTGGGTGCACAACAGGCTAAAAATTTCAAATGGAGGCTTTTGGGGATTGGTCAGTGCTTTGGATTCTTGCTCAAGTTGAACTGACCTGGAATCTTGAAACATGCACAACCATCAGGAACCCTTGCCAGAGGATGCTGCTTTGTTCATTGCGCGCTTTGGAACTGCAGATGTTGGAGCCACGTTGGTTGGCGGAGTGGTCCCCAAGATGGGTCGACCCTTGAAAGTAGCCGCCTTAAAATCTCCCACCTGCTGTTCCGGCGCCATCTTAGAAGCGTACTCGTCCCAACAAAAGGCAACAGCCTGGACGGTACGCACATTCAACTCCAGCGTAGGGTTCCGAGCTAGATGAGTATATGAAAGGGGCCGTCCAGTGGCGCTGGCCCTTTCCGGTACGGATCCCCTTTGCTGAAATGGCCGACTCTACGGGCCTCTGTGAAATTGCCCTTTTCTGCAAGGTCAATTTCACGCTGCAGGCCAAAGGCTACTGTATTCCATGAATGTTCCCAGCATGTTGCCTCTGTGGCACCTGCTGGCGGAGTGGCCTGCATGGCATCTACCAAATCTGGGCCGATCTCAAGAGCGCCCTGGAAAATACCATCATCTTCAAAAGAATGAATGCGTGCACAGGCGGTTGCCTGCTCGTCGAAAGCTCGCACCTTCTGCGGAGACATGATGGTAAGGGTACGCCACAAGATGACTACCTGCTTGCCCTCCAAAACTTCACTGTTGTTAATTACGTGCAAGAGGACTCGAAGAGGTAGCTCGAGCTTGCGCTGGAATTGCGGAGTAGCCGGTACGACTCTTACGTGATGATTGGGAATTGGGGTCGTTATCACGGTAAAGAGGAGTACCGGTGCTCCCGGAAGGCGTCCACGAAAGCCTTCCTGAGATCCCATGCCTCGAAGTTGAGCGCAGTGATTGTAGACCACCTCCCTGTCCCAGCTGGGGGAGTTGAGGGGTCGGTCTGCAGGATCTGGAGGAACTTGTAGGGGCTTTGGTCATCATCCTCGGCGGATTGGCCCTCGCTGCGTCATGCAAACTCTGTTGGCTCCCACCTGTCGCAGCATCCAGTCAATCATGTACAGACGATTCTCAGGCTCCAGTGTTGGGTCCCTCCCGCCGCTTGCTTCTGTAGCTGGCGGTTGTCTGACTGAAGCCACTCCAAGCCACGCTGTGTGCGGAGTAGCCTGTCATTCACATTTGCGAAGGCATGCTCAACTTGGCCCACGACATTGCACAGCTCTGTCCTAATTACGCCGATGTGGTAGTGGCGGATTGTTCGCAGCACGTCTCCATCCATTGCTCAACCGCCTGGGGGTTGTTCATGTCCACCCCAGCTTGGCTGGCCGCGATGGCATAGGCGGCGTCCTCGTCCATGGGAACCGGGTTGATGAGGCCTTGCTGCGGCTCCGACGCCTGGGCTGTGTCATCCTCCATTGGGGCGACTTCCTCCCCTTGCGGAGTAGCCAGTGCTGAGACAGCGGACGAAAGGCTTGGTGTAGGTGGGCGCTGCCTCTTTTGACTTGCGAACCACAGCTTCTGCCGGCGGAGTAGACGTCGGAGCTTGTCACTTGTCTAACCCTTGACGTGTGTGAAAGGGAAGCCCTCAAATCGCCCCCCGAAGCGAAGGCTGCCCTTACCCACATTTGGGTTTCCTCCTTTTCCGGTTCCCTCCGTCATGGAGGCGTAAGGCGCAGGACCGTGTATGGCTTCGAGCGGAGTGGCCCAAAATGGGCTCTGTCTGATCTCTCCTTCGGAGAGCGGAGTAGCCTTAAAGACTGCAAAAACCGAAATCACAATTCTAAAAAGCATGCTAACTGAAACCATCCCATGCATGACTGACTTGCAAGCGCTGGCAGCCAAACGCCTGTTTAGAGTTTTTAGGGTTTAGGCTTTTAGGGTTTAGGGCTTTCAGGGTTTAGGTGGTTCTATGGTTTTTTTAATGGTTTTTTTGGATTTTTTAAAGGTGATTATGGTTTAGGGTTTTTAGGCTTTAGGGTTTAGGGTTTTTAGGGTTTAGGTGGTTCTATGGCTTTTAGATGGTTTTTTCGAATTTTGTTAAGGTGATTACGGTTTAGGGTTTTTAGGCTTTAGGGTTTTTAGGGTTTTTAGGGTTTTCAGGGTTTAAGGTTTTAGGTTTTAAGGTGGTTTAGGTGGTTTTTAGGGTTTAGAGTTTTTAGAGTTTAGGGTGTTAAGGTTTAAGGTTTTTAGTGTTTAGTTGGTTCTAGGTTTTTAGATTTTTGTTTTTGATGTTCCTTAAAGTTTTTTGGGGTTTAGGGTTTTTAGGGTTTGGTGCTTTTAGGGCTTAAGGTGCTTAGGGTTTAGGGTTTTTAGGGCTTAAGGTGCTTTTTACGGTCGCCATGCGCTCCCTATGCTGGAACTGTACAGAGAGAAAAAGGAAGATTGGCGCGTAGGCGCCGCCAGCAATCGTGCAGGGAATGTGGAGGAGTAGCGGTTGATATATAACTGTAATCCGATTACATCTTTTCTGTAATCCTTGCCTTGAACTTCGGGTAAGTAGTACTCCATAGCATGTCTGTGTACCAGGTCAAGCCAATGCGGGGGAGGGGGCCCTGTTTTATGGTGTTTGTGTAGGGAAACCCTGTCCTTATTAGCAGGGGCGTAGGCAACATGATGGAAGGGATCATCCGAGTCGGCGTTCAGAGATAGGAGGAGTAGTCGGAATTGTGAGCTGAGGACTGTTTGGGAAGGGAGGAGTGGTCTGTATGATTGCTCCCATACCGATTTGTTCGTAATGTGAGAATAGTGCGAGTGCTTAACACCGATCGCTCTTCTGAGGAATCTGAGGAACCACGAATCTATTTTCTGAAAATGTTTGTTTTCCATGGTGAGGGTAGCTAGCCCATATGTGAGGACCGGGACTATGTTGGCCAAAAATATGCGTACTTTGGCTCTGCGGGATAGTCTACTACGCCAGAGGTTAGAGAGTTTGTTGAATGCTGTGGAGGCAAGGGAAATTCTATGCTGAATGGCCGTTAAAGTGGGTTTGCGCCAACTAACTTGCGAACCTAGGTACTTAACTGTTGGGCTGGTCTTAACTGCTGCGCCATCTACAAATGTTAGGGTTTCCTGACCGTATTTGGGGTGTTCCAGCAGTTCTGTCTTTTCTAGGTTGAGGAGTAGTCCGTAAAGGGTGGCCTCTACTTGCAAATGTTTTAGATATTCACCCAGAACATCTATGGTAATCCCGAAAAGTAATGTATCATCAGCATATTCTAGATCATAAGTCGGTCGGCCTACTGACCATGTGTTCATGGGTACCCCGCTTGTGATTAGCCGATCGTCAACGTCCGCCAGGATGACGGAAAGAACGATTATAAAGAGGTATGGACTAAGGGGACAGCCCTGTCTAATACCGGTGTGTGGTGTAGCATAGGCTTTTTCACCATGTAAACCCACCGTATGAAATGTAGGGTCCGTGTAGATGTCCTTAATGATATCTAGATAGTGTGGGTTAATGCCTAGTCGTTGTAATGCAATATGCATGGAGGAGTGGTCGATTTTGTCGAAGGCCTGTTTCCAATCTATAAAAAGGCAGTGGAACGGCGTACCTGTTCTGGAGGAGTAGTCTTGTAGTCTTCGAAGTATGAATAAAGGGTTATCTGTTCCCCTATGTTTGCGAAAACCATACTGATTAGCCCTGATGTTATCGTCGTATGCATCTGCCATTCTTGCTTGAATCATAGAAGCGTAGAGCTTGTACTGGGTGTTGAGTAGGGAAATGGGCCTATAATTGGAGGCATCTGAATCATCTCCCTTAGATTTATAAAATGAGATGACTTGGGCATCTTTCCAGGACTGCGGGATTTTCTTAGATAACCAACATTCGTTCATTATGTCCAATAGACGGCATTCCCCATAATGGTCTAGGAGTAGTATGGGGTCGGGTCTTAATCCATCGGGGCCGGGAGCTCTACCCTTCTTCATTTTGGCTAATGCCGACTGCAATTCTGACATGGTGAAAATGCCTGGGGCTGAGGTGTCGGGAGGAAAGAGAGGAGTAGCCTGGTTGAGGAGTAGTCGCTCATCTTCCGTAACCTCACTGGGCGCCCATTGTTTGTTGGATAGATGGTCTGCGAAGGCTTGGTGGGTCTGGGTCCACAGGATTTGTTTGCCGTTTACCACCAACCTGCGTTTACGTTCTTGAAAGCCCTTTTTCATGCGCTTAGCGAGGTGCCAGGTTTGAGCACTGACGATGTAATTGTCGTCGAATTGCGATCTTAGCCAGGTCTGCTTTTCCTTGCGAGCTCGCTTCTTAACTTCCTTATAGAAGGTGAATTGGTCAGGATCGTTGTTGGCGCGCTTATGTTTGGATTCCTGCAATAGGCGAAGGGTTTCTTCAGACATCCACGGCTGCTTTGGTTTATACTCCACGGGTTTGAAATGCATGGATTCTGCTGTTTTGATGGTGTGTAGGAATTTTTCGGGTCGTGAAATTGCGGCGTCGTCCGGTGGGGTGTCCTGTGTTAGTAGGTCCGAGAGGAGTACTGGGGGTCTTTGATCGTACCTGAGGCCTTGTGAAGCGTGGGCTGTTTTACCTTGATCGGCCAGCGCGTCTGCTATTTCGTTGCCTGTGTTACCCGTGTGGCCCTTAATCCAAACCCATTGTACGTCTGCCTGTGTCTGCAGTTTTTGGTAAATACGTCGAGCGTTGGTCACCATATCCTTATGTCGTTTGGGGCGCGAATGGCCACGCATCATAGATGCGGCCCATTTACTATCATAGTAAAATGTGACTCGGACAGTTTTGGAGGAATGGTGGAGCAGGTACAAAGCTGCTTCCATCAACGCTGAAAGCTCCGCGGTGTTGTTACTGCCTACCCTCCCAAGAAATATGGCGAGGAGTAGTCTGTGTTGACGCGGCCTTGACCCTCTATCACCGAGTGGCCTTGCAATATATGAACCCCCCATCCAGCTGGCGTGTTTGCTGTTGCCCGGCCCCTACTTCCCGAGCCATCTGTGTAAACCTCATATTCCCTGTTTCCCGCGCGTGCTGTGTTGTCGGATCCGCCGGCATACGAGGCTCTAAATGCGGCGAGGAACGATTCGCGTACTTCTGCCGTAGAGGAGTAGTCAAGTTTTGGGGGTCTGGGGTTCGCTGGAGGCCTAGATCCGAGTTTTACCCTTATCTTAGTTTCTAGAAGGAAATGGTCGCTGGGGAATCCCTGTTTGTGATTAATCTTACATGAGAGAACCGTAGGTAACCACTTTCTTCTAACCACCAGTCTATCTAACGCCTGAAATCTGAGAGGATCTACTCGAGGAGCGAGAGGAGTAGTCTGCATCAAGGGATCTTCCGTAAGAAAGGTGCGTATCTTGTGGCCTATTCTGAGGGAGTCATCAGTACTGATGGGCAAGGATGCTACAATATCCCAGAACTGCAAGAGGCGTATTGAGTCTAAGGCAAAGAGGCCCCAATCCTGTGGTGGAGGGGTTTTGTCCCTGTGTGAAACCTGATCAAGAAGGTGGGGACACTTATAGGTCATGGCGTCGCAAGTTTCTGTTGATTGAAGGAAATTTACAGTGGATGCGGGCTCCGTGACTTTGCGGCTTCGCGTTTGCGCAATGCAT